>JABUQX010109828.1:0-45361 GCA_015478945.1 Trachelipus rathkii
AATGTCCTATATTCCTACAGTTCGCCTATCTCCCTTACTAGGGTTGGGAAAAAGAACCGTTTTTTTTTTCAAATCGTGTTTTTTTTCAGGAAAAAACATGTTTTTTTTCATGTTTTTTTTCGGTTTTTTTTTTTTTCAGTTTTTTTCGGTTTTTTTTTAAATTTAAATGTATTTCAATGTTTAAATCCAATATGATATTTCACTTGAGTATTTCATTTTTCAAATATAAGGATTACTTGAAATTGTTAACATTGAAATTATGATTATATTATAGCAAAACTACCTTTCTCTTATATTTTATCAATTGTTTCATTACAATTTACAGTAGGTTTTAGCCGCAGACTGGCGTTTGTAGGCTTCTACTTATAATTTTAACTATGTATTTTGAGTTACATTTGTATCATTAATATTTTTAATTTACTTTTTAAATATTATGTATCTTCGACTCTATAGAATGAGTCTGAATGACAAACTCAAAAGTGACTTAGATTCCAACTAGAAATAAATAAAAATATTGAATTAAAATTATACCAAGATTGTAATGAAGGAGGATGAGTGAATGACTAAATTAATATTTGGCTTTGGAATATCAATTTTGATTCACTAATCACTAGTCCCCATTCCCCAGTCACTACTGAGTACTGACTTACTGTGCTTGTGACTCTGTCAAGCTCATATACTGGCGCTATCAGCGTTTGACCAGCCCATTGTATTTTTGATATGATGATATCTGATATCTCAGTCTATGAAGTATCGTGTGAGAATGCCAGTGGTGAAGGAGCAGGGGCAGTAACAGGATCTTAAGCTTAGCTGCCTTAGCATAATCATCCCTCTCAGTTGGCAAATTTTCAGAATTTCCTAGTTTCTAGATTGTGAGTCAATAATCCTAGTTTGCAACGTCTCTACACAACAAAATTTATTTATGCGAGGAAGGCCTTTGCTAGCTTTTTTCCTTAAAAGTACAATCCACGAACTTTTTGCACGTTGGCATTTTTTAATTCTGATTAAATAACTGGCCAAACCAAGAAAATTTTTTTTTTTGCTGGCCAAAGGATATTTTATCGAATTTATAGTATATGCGGGTGTGCTGATTTCAGAAATGATCTTAGTTTTCCAAGATTTGGCTCTAGTTCTTGAGATACAAGGGTGTTCCGATTCCTCTATAACAAATATCTTTTTTAAATGCATATTTTACTTTATCGTTTTTTATTTCTTTTTCGAAAGTTTATCCTTTATATATCACTTTGTTTTTGTTTCTATTTTCAAGAACACTATGAGTACTTCACGAAGAGTCTGTTTGAATAACCCATATGTATTCCTGTATAATCTGTGTGAATATTGCAGGAGAATCCAAGAAGGAAATATTACTAATTGTGAAGCAAGCATATCTGGCATGCTTGGAATGAAACTTGGAGACCAAGATGAAGTATTGGCTCCGCCATATGGTCCTGTAAACGTGTGTCGAAAAGTCTAGTCAGTGGAAAATGGACAAAGAAAGGTTTAAATTATATTTTTGCCTTGGTATGGACGGGAGCCAAAGAATCACCAGAGTGACTTTTATTTTTGTTTGGTTAATGTGAGGTATCAATCGTTACAAGAAACGTACAAGAAACGTAAATTTGAGTATCGGATTTGGAATCAGCAAGGGACCTGTACCACACTCCGACGATGTCCATCCCAAGTTGTTCACTACACTCCAGCTAGCATTCCTGATGAAGAAGATATCAGGTTTGGTGGGCCTACATGCAGATAGTTGTAGTGATATGAGAAAGTCTTCTACGACAGCAACGTTTCCAGGAGAGATCAATGATTTAGTACGAGAGTTAAGTCCTTCCAAGCAAGAAGATTCTGAGCTGTTAGCATCTAGACTAAGTGAAAAGACTGTCTCAAGGCCGAATGTAAAATACTTTTTTCGGACAAGAGAGGTAGTACTTTTTCCATATTTCATTGAAGAAGAAGACCTAGTATACTTTAGGAACATCCCTGGACTCCTACTACAAATGGGGTTACTAAATACCGACCAGAAGATTGGCGAATTGTTTAATGGATAGTTCACGGAACTTGGGAAGTGGGTTTTTATTGTACAATGCAATGTTAATGCTCGATATCCAATAGGTCACCGATAAAACTGAAAGAGAGGATTGATATATAAGAATGATTTGCCAGAAGCTTAGATTATAATGAACAACATAGTAATTCATGCGATTGATTTTGAGAGATGGTCAATCTACTTGAGGCGCAAAGCGGATACTAAGTTATCTTAGTTTCATAGTCGATAGTAGGGTAAAGAAGCCACTGGGGAGAAAGTTTATGGCCTGCTAGGGTAAAATATGACTGTAGGTGCATAAAATATCATTAACGAACCACTGGTTGATAGCAGACTGCCTTCCCTTCACATCCATCCATCATCAACTAAGGAAACAAAAATTCTTCTTTCTCTATTTTTCAGATGTTTTTCAAATATATTTGAGATTTTTTCAGGGTGAGTATGGAGAAACTCAGAACTGGAATCTTTAGCCCTCAAATTCGCCAAATCATAAAGGATGACAATTTCATAATTCCATGACTACTATTGAAGCATTGCCTGAAAGTTTTGTCTTGGTGTTCAGAACTTTTTTGGGGCAAACCATAATCTGCACTATGTAGAATCATACATAAATGCCTTTTCAGACTTAAAATTTGCATGCTAAATATGAAGCATAAAGTTCACTTGTCCTACATAGTCACTTAGATCGTTTTCCGGATAATCTAGGCCTGTTATGTGAGGAACAAGGGGAGAGGGTTCCATCAAGATATCAGGTGATGGAAGAAACATACAAGGAAGATGGGATACACACTTGATGGCAGACTATTGTTGAGAGCCTTCAACGTGATTGTCACATTCTGCACACAGAAGACAATCATATAGACAATGCATTAATTGTGATTTCCTTGTACTGAATTGAATGTTTTGACTTATTAGCATTTTATGTACTTTCTCATTTAACAATTTGATATATAGTCTTTCGTGTTTTTTTGTGAATTACGTTTACAACCTAACAAATTGTTTGTTATTAATGTATTATTTGTGACCCCTGTATTTCAAAAAACTAGAGAATCTGGAAACGGAGGTCATATTCGAAATCAGGGCAACAAGTTACCTATAATGACCTTCAAATGTTTTGCCGAAAATCTTTGTTGGCCAGTGAATTAATGATAAAAATGTTACTGAAACTGAAAAGTGTAAGAAAACATTAATGAAGCCACAGACAATATAATTTGAATATCAAAATTCAGAATATAAAATAAAATAAGGAAAAATTAAAAATTTTAAACACAAACTCAGGGGCTTCACCTTGTGGAATTGGTAATCGCCCAAAAAATTCTTAGAGATATTTGCTAAAATTATATATAATTGTCAAATGTAATTCACAACTTATTGAAAAAAAAAACGAAAAAACAAAATTTTACTTGTTTTTTCAGGCTGTGTTTTTTTTCAATGAAAAAACCCGTTTTTTTTTTGGGAAAAACAGAGCTATGTTTTTTTCCTTTCCAACCTTATCCCTTACCTCTTATGTAAGGGTACTATTAATGCTCTCCTGCAATGCCTTGCAAACTATACCCTCCATAAACGCTTTATTCACTTCCAATCAATCAATCACCATCTCGCCTCCGTTCTTGATCATTTTCACCAGTAATTTCATCTTACCTGCAGATTTACCATTCTTCACCTTTATCTCACTCTTACCATTACTCCTCCTTGCTAATGACTATCCCAGATACCTATCCTTCTTTGCACATCAAACCATACCACACATTCACTATCACTCTTCATTACTGTTATATTATACAGATTTTCGAAGTGTTCTTCACACTCCCTCAACTCATTTCTCAGTTACAACGCACCATCCCTATTATTATTCTAAGCAGGTTCCCCTTATTCTCATTCTTAACGCTTTCGGCTTACTTCCAGAAGGAGCTTCCTATTCCTTCAAGTCCGCATTCATATCCTCCTTCCAAACTGTTCATTTACCTTTCTTTTCTCTCCTACGTATGCACCTTTTAGTATTTTTTCTTCCCTCCATATTACTTATTCCCCTATAATTTTACAGTTCCCCTTTATCGTCGGGTCTAGGTACGCTCTCGATAAATCCCTTGAACTATATGCCCTCCATAACGCCTTTATTACACCAACCTCAAATCAATCTAAGTCACCATGCTCCGCGCTTCGTATTGTCATTATTCACCCCAGTAAATTTCATCTATAACCTGCAGATTTACCATTCTTTCAACTTTCTCACTCTACCTCATTACCTCCTCCTTGCTAATAACCTCATCCCCAAAATACCTAATTCCTTCTTGCACCATCAAATCCCACACACATCCTACCCTCTTCAATTAACTTGCAATATTATGCAGATTTACGAAGTGTTCTTTCCACACTCCCTCACATCCTTTTCATCAGTTACAAAGGCACAATCCCAATTCATTATTCTGAGCAGGTTCCCTTATTCTCATTCTTAACTTTCGGCGCTTCTTTCCAGAAGAGCTTCCTATTCCTTGTAAGTCTATTCATTCTCCTTCAAACCTGATCATTAACCTCTATCTTTTCTCCTAATGTATGCATCCTTTTAGTATAATTAATATATATATATATATAATATATATTATAATTTTTTATATTATTTATAATTATATATATATTATAATATATATATATATATATATTATTAGAATTAGAGGTGGGGTGGCAGGGATGGTGTTAGAATGATGGGATGGAAGAGAGTGGAGGGTTGCCTACCTATTATATGTATTTTAACATATTCAACCGGGTGCTCCCACCCCCTACAGGTATCCTATTACTTAACAAATTGCTACACATCATCGAAAAACGATCTCACAATCCAAATAGACCATACTTTCAAACACATTCACCAATATCCACTACGAACAATCTTGAACCATCAAACCTGCTACTGCCGTCGCTGTCTCTACACTTGCTGGGCATCATCACTCCTTCAAGAAAACATCAAAGAGCCAATAAGAGCTGGACCCACATTGGCAAGATGTTTTTTTCCCAGACTAACGACCACATCAGGATCTCTTGCTAACCTACCATTCGACTTGACGGACTCATAGACACAACTCAACACACCTTTTTCTAATGGATCTCTAAGACTGCCATGCGTGGTGCACGAATATCTTGAGAGGAGAGCGACAAAGTAATATTTGGATGTTTTGGCTGTGGTGGGCTGCGCACTTAAGGTATGATGGTGGGTTGCAAAGGGGGGGGGGGCTTTCTTCTTTGACTTAGGTCACAGGTTCTTCTACTTAACTATTCGTTTCTGTGCTGTTGTGCACCCCACCTACAACTGTGAGGATGAAAGAAATTAATGTCGTCCCACACAATCAAAACATCACGTCCAACTGAAACAAAATTTCTATAGTAAAACTATCAAAGATCGCCCATTACATCAAATACTGCAAACAACCCTCATTCAGAAATAGAAAAGCTTCACCAATAAAATCTATTCTACTATATACAAAGAATCTGCACTCCCACCACACCATCATCACCCATTATTAAACACATCAGGACAACAATTACCCGAGAAACTATTCCACATACTCTTACCAATAGCTCCCAGCATATTCACCTGTATTTCCAATAATGAATGAAACTATTGGCTGCCAAAACAAGTATAGCCTTTCACGGCTCCGTTGGATCCCTCCCTAATGTCAAAGATCCGTTTCCCATACCATTGCAACACAAAACATTTCAAATGATTGTCCTGCCCTAGAAGGGCATTAACCAATTTTAAGCACTAAGTATGCGAATTCTGGGCTTGGCAGCCGAAGTGGCGAAAGTAGCTTCGAGATCGCCCAGCTATCTCGTAGGAGTGATGGGATGAGAGAGACAGAAAAGTAAAAAAGTAAGTAGGCATATATATATATATATATATATATATAAAACATTTTCATAACGTCTTAAGCATAGAGAATAATATATATAATTAAATTTGATACAACATAATTTAAAAATAATTAATTTAATTACTGAAACTCGTATTAAATACCGTTTAAATTAAAAAAAAAAAAATATCGTTATAGTTATAACGATAAAAACGATAGGTTTTTTTAAAAAAAAACTAAGGCCAAATTTTGTTTTTTTTTTTGTTTTTTTTTTTTAACTTATTGTTTTTTAGTATTTTTATGTCTTTCTTTAGGGTGATTTAGCAGTTAAATACAGTAAATACATTGTTAAAGAGGTTAAGCAATATATAGAAGTAGATTTTATTCCTTAGTAAAGTTTTTTTTGTGCTCTAGGGCATATAATTATTACATTTCACATGATCTGATTATTATTATTATTATTATATTATTATTATTATTATTATTAATTTTATTATTATTATTATTATTATTATTATTATTTATTATTATTATTATTATTTTAATTATTATTATTATTATTATTATTATTATTATTATTATTATTATTATTATTTATTATTATTATAATTATTTTATTAATTATTATTATTATTATTATTTTATTATTATTATTATTATTATTATTATTATTATTATTATTATTATTATATATAGTATTTATATATAATATTATATGATATTATTATATATATTATATATATATATATATTATATATATATATATTTATATATATATTATAATATATAATATATATATATATATTATATAAGTGCAAGGATATAGTAACATACGTGTATATATTATATATATATATTATATATATATATTAATATATATATAAATTATTTTTATATATATATAATATATTATATATATATATATATATATATATATATATATATATACTATATATATATTATATATTCTCCATCTTAACCTTTTTCTCCCAAGCTGTGGTAAAGGTGCGTTAGAGCATCGGAAAAGAAGCAGTCCGAAGCATATGACAAAAGTCGAAAAAGTCAGCCTTACGCTCCCCTCTGACCAAATATTAGTAAGGACTACGTCACAGTCAGAAATCTACGCTTTAGCTTCCACGGGACTGCGACGACGAACTCACTTGGTAAAATCGTCAGTGTAAGTGTTCTCTTGCCCAGGTGGGCCCAACCATACCCCCTCAAACCCGGCATTACTCTCTAATAATGCACCTTTATTCTCCGCCTCTGCAAACTCCACATTTCTGTCCTTAGACATCTATTCGTTTACTGACTCATTTCCACTTTAATTTCTTCGATCTTCCCAGCCGGGTCAGTTTCCAAAACACACTCGCCAACTATACATCCGCTTAAAACGCGACTATCAATCACTTTCCACAATGACCAACCATCTCAATATTTTCATTTATTCTCTCGTTTACCCCATTTCTTCACACCACACCACTCTTCTAATTGTTTTCATTCCATTTATCATTTCTCATACTAGCATGCCCCTAAGAATTGTACATCCTGAACACAATGAACTTTAGATTTATACTTCTTTATTCCAGACAATAGTTCACTACTATACAATAACACACAGGTAACAACATGCGTCATGTAAGACCCAGCACTCTAAAGACTTAGTCCTTATACATTCACCAAGGATTTTATTGCACCAGCCACCTTCCTGGCATCCAACATATACCTAAATATTTTCAACTCAGACACTTGTTCAGCTGCTCACATCGTACTAACTACACACGAGGACTTGTGCCTCATCACCACCATAACTTACTCTTATATACGTTTACTTCAAAACCCTCTTTTTACTCACCTGCAAAATCTTCTACCGATGCTCTCAAAACTCTTCGATTCGCAAAAACCAAATATCCGCATAAATAGGTAGGGACCTCCTCATCTCCATTCTCCATCATTCTAACACATTTTCTGGTCACGTGCATTTCAATTCTTCATACCCATCCATTATTGAATACCAAGGAGACATAAACACACCCTTGCCTTACTCCGCTATTATACTAACCAATCACTTTATGACCAATTTTATCTTAACACCTCCTATCGTCAATAACATTCTTTTGATTCCATTCAGCCTACCACTAACACTATATATCACTAACACCTGCATAAAGCTTCCTATTAAACCTATCAATACCCCTGTTGCACATCCATAAAACTTAAATAACAATTTATTCTTCCCCTCATTTTCTCTATCATTTGCTTCATGTAAGATCTGATCCACTCCTCAGCTACTCCCTAAGCACTTGTTCCTTCACAATAAGTCCTTGTCACTCGGCTCATTTTCTTTCGAACCAAAATACCAACATATTTCTTCCCTATAACTCATAACTAATTCCCTATATTTCTACAGTTCCTTTACTCCTTTTCCTTATATGGGTACTATTGACTGCTCTCCTTAATCCCTCGGAACTATACCCTGCCATAACCTTTATTACACCAACTTCAAGATCCCATTAATCAGAACTTGCCTCGTTCTTGATCATTTACCAGTAATTTCATTCTATACCTGCCAGATTTAACCATTCTTAAACTATCTCCCTCTACCCATTTCCTCTTCTTTGCTATAACCTCAAATCCAAAATACATATAATTCCTTCTTGCACCATCAAACCAACAACATTCACTATCACCTCTTCATTGCTGAAAATATTATCAGTTTTCGAGTGTTTCTTTCCACACTCCACTCACAATCCATTTCATCAGTTACAAATACGACCATCCCTATTCATTATTCTGAGAGGTTCACTTTATATTATAATTTTTTAACTTTTCGCGCTTCCTTCCAGAAGAGGCTTCTATTCCTTGTATGTCACATTCATCCTCCTTCAACTGTTAATTCCTCTTCTTTCTTTTAGTACGCATCTTTTAGCATTTCTTTTTTCCTCCTTATATAATTCCAAGCATCTTTCTTTTGAAACTTCATGATTTGCTTTGTACATTCAAACACGCTTTTTTTTTACTTTTAACCGCTTGCCCACCTCTTCATTCCACCATCACTGTTCGCATTCTTACTTCTACTTTAGCACACCCACATATTTCTTTGCCACTGCTAACAATTTGCTTCGCAGAATTTATTTAGGTTTCACCTTGGTCATTCACTGATTTCTTGCGAAGCGTTTCTTAATACTTATCCTTATTACGCTTGTTCACTAAACTTCTCACTCTTAATTTACTCACTTCCTTCCGTATCACTTCCTCTCCATAAGTCCCCACTAACTTAATTTTACATAGAACAACATATGATCGATAATCCCATTTCTAAACACCTTACTGGATTTACATCCAACATATATTTAACATCTATTTTCTTCAACAAACAAAATATCAGACTTTTCACTTGATACCATTCTACCTAACTACATAAGTATACTTATGGATACTCGTGTGTTTAAAGAAAGTTATTACTTACACACACATCTCTCCTCACAGAAATCTATCACCTTTCCCTACCATTCTCATTTTCTCCTGAAACCCCAAAACCCTGTTATACCCTCCTTTTTTTGATCATATATATATATATTATATATATGTATATATATATATATATATGATGGAAAGGCGGGAGCTTCTTAAGTATATATTATATTATTATATATATATATATATATTATATATATATTATATATATATTATATATCACTGTATATTATATCGTATTAAGTCAATATTTAGGCCTAGAAGGGTATTGGTAATACTGTATAATTTAAAACATCTTTAATATACATAAAGAGGTAATTTAAAAAAAAACAAAAAAAACACATTTTTGTTTTTGAAAAACCGTTTTTTTTTTGTTTAAAAACAAACAATTAAAAAAAACCGTTTTTTTCACAACCCTATATATATTATATATATATATATATATTATATATTATATTTATATATTTATTTTATATATATATTATTATTATACGGTATATATATATTATATATAATATATATTTTTATATATATTAATATATTTATTATTATATATATTGATATATATATATAATTTTATTATATTATATATATATATATATTATTAAAAATATATATATATATATTATATATATATTTATATATATATATATATATAATATATATATTATATATATTTATTATATATATATATATATATATATATATATATATATAATATTATACACACACACACCACACACACACACACACACAGTATTATATGGTGATGAAAAAGTGATAATAGATTTTTTTTTCTTTATCAAAATACAACTATATAATTTAAAATTATGGCCTTACTCAGTTTTTCACAACTTGAAGATTGCTTTTGAAGAGAAGAGCTTAAAATTGTGAATACCTTGATTTTGAAGTGCTAGATGATTTAGAATGTGCTTTTCTTCGTGTATTTAAAGAACCTGACCTGGATCTTGTTGAATATGATCTTCGTCTTCGTCTGGAAGATGAATGACCTTTATGATGCCCTCGGGATGATGATCTAGATCTTCTTCGTCTAGAATGGGAATGAGATCTTGAACGCTTGCGAGATGGTGATAAAGAATTATTCTTTTTTTTTCGTTTATGAGAATGCCCTTTAGATCTTTTATGAGACACACTATTTTTATCAGTGTGTAAAAAAACTTTGTATAAAGGATCAATTTCTTCTAGTTTTGCTTCCATGTCTTTCAAATCAAGCCCAAATTGGTTTTCGGGATAAAATTCATAGTCAACAAGAAATTCAATAAAAAGGTAAGCAATATACAGTACCATCAACTTACTGGGATAAAAGCCATCAATTAAGTATCCTTTAGGAAACTTTGGAGTTCCGCTTCCTTCAAAGGTTTTTTTATAACAATGTTTTTTAATAAAAAGAACTTTATTTAATGGAAAAATAGGAAGAGATTTATTGTTAGCTTTCCAATCCTTTAAAAACTTCTTAGCTAAGGCATAGTAATTTCTTGTAAGCTCATTTTGCGTCTTCTCATCAAGAGCTTTTTCCAGATTAATGTTTTTACCTTTTAAAGCAACCGAATTGATCTTTAAAAAATCTGGAGGATAAGGAAGAGTCCAAATGACATAAGTGTTTGGAAATTCTTTCTCCCATTTTGAGTGATATTTTTCTATAGTGCCAAGCATTTTGATAATATTAACATCAGATTTTAAATCCATAAATATTTTATCCTTTGTTTCACTGAAAAAATTTTCATTTACATTAACAAAATCGTGATGAAAGGCAAACACAAGAATTATATCATACGCCTTATGGAGATTCTTTTCAACAAGATTGCAAACTGTTTCCAAGTTGCAATGCTTTGCAAAAGACGATTCTAAAGTTGGCATTTCATCCCATTCTTTCCAATTCAAGTTTTTTACCCTTTCATCTCCTACAGCAAGTACTTTTAATTCTGACCAAGAAAATTCCTAAAAGAAAAAAGGAAATAAATAATAATAATAATAATAATAATAATAATAATAATAATAATAATAATAATAATGACAAAAAGCTTTGATAGGACTGATTCAGCTAGTAATCTTTTGAGGAGATGAACCAAAAATGACATTTTCCTTTTGAAAATTATTAAAAAAGCAAAATAAATAAGCTACTGCAATAAGCATCGACTCTAACCTAATAATAGTTATAGAAATTTTGTCTCATTTTTTCAAAATTAAATTAGTTAATATTTCAATAACATAAAAATTTGAATATATCTTAGTGGGCATTTAAAAAGAATTTTTTTTTTTTTTTTAAATCAGAAACAATCGATTAGTATAACATATTATACAATACAAGTAAAATAAATATCAAATATGGTTAACTTAGTTTAATTATATAGTTACTTTAGCTAGAATCTTAAATTCTTTCAAATTATCAGGGCTTGAAGGAAGAATTTATAGCTCCAGAATCTATAAAAAATAACCGGTAACCAACCATATTTCCCACACTAGAATAAACACAAAGAAATAAAAATACTGGAGTGAGAATAAACATATAGAAAGCACTTAAAACTTACCTCAAATGTAGAAGCAAGGTTATTTTCTCCTTTATCTGTAGGTGTTTCTTTATATTTTCCTCTTTTATTTGATTCAAAATCTTCACTTAATTTTCTCTTAATACTATTGCTGTTGGGACTTGGAAATATTTTAATTTTACTGGCTGCCTTGTTATCATCAACCTTAACTGGGCTGTTGATTTCAGTTAATTCTGGTTTCTCTTCATTTTCACTTATTTCACCTTCCTCAAGTTCAGTGTCCCTTACTATTATCGATGAGCAATTACTACCTTCAACTTTTCTCTTATCTTTACTAGATTTAATTGGACTACAATTATCACTAGATATTGTAATACAGGTGTCATTTTCTGAACTGTCCCCCATACTGTAATAATAAATTTCTATACAAGTTAAAAAAAAAAAAAAGGCAGGCAGGAAGAGCCTATAATTAACCACTTTTATAAATACATAAACTACATACACACTAATTTTAAAAATAAAGAATATCAATAAAAATTACATATAGTTTCAGTTTGAAAATCTGAAAATAAAGGAAATAAAGGTTATAATGTAAAAGTAACAATCATGTCAAATTTAGCTATAAAAGTAATTGAAAATACTTAAAAGTTATAATACTTAAAATAGATCTCAGACTAATGCAGAGGTTTGAAACCTACTTCCAAGAAAAGGTACAAGTAAGTAAGGAATGGGCAGCTCAGCAATAAGATTTAAAAGGAAGTGATTGGTGGTGAAAGATTACAAATCATAGTATATATATATATATGGGTAGTAAGACTCAGAGGAATGCCATTTATTTGGTAACACAAGTTTTGGGAGTAAGGGTTTAAGATATAGAATTGTTTGCATGGATCAAATGGAGTTAGAGGAAAGCAAGATAACAAAGGTATGAATACGTGGATAAAAGCTCAGTTGTTGTTTATGGCTGCTCTACGGGCAGTAGACCACACATATAGCATGATGTGGATGTGCAGCGTGATATAAATTATAGATGGCATACGAGTATATTATAAAGTACGCAGGGCGTGATAGTTAATTTGAGGATTAAATGAAATGATGTTTAATTTAAAGTTTAAATTTTAGGTTTATCTGGTTAAGGATGCCTATTTCGCATGAGCTTGTAGACAACGCTTTGGCTTTGGGGTAAATCTTGATAAAGTGTAGTTTAATACAGTTTTTATTTGCTTTGTATCTAATTTACTCACTTATTTTACTCCTTTCAGAAAGTATTAAGCGTTGGGAGGAGTGATAATTGGGACAATACCTATTAAAGGATAAATATAACTTAATCTCCTATTTTTTCGCCTAATATACCTTCTTTAGATTTTTTTCTGAAAATTGTTGGGTTAAATAAGGTACATAGCACAACATAATAATTAGACGTAATTAGTATATAATAATTTACAAAAATATACAGTTTAAATGAAGCTCATTTGAACTTCCTTTGATGGGTGAATTAGGACATACCAAATATTGGGGTTAGATTATAGGAATACATACTCTGGAAATTCTAATATGTGTATATCATGAATTTAATTTTAATTTTATTTTTAATTTAAATAGTAATTGTTTATTAAATTAAAATTGGCCAGAGGTGTTAAAGATATGAATAATGATAATGATTACAATAGGAATTAAAAAATAGAATATGAGCTTTGAAAGATCTTAAAATATAAAACGAAATTGATTTAATTTTTACTAATATTATATATATATTTATAATTTTATTATATTATAAAATTATAGCTATATATATAATAAAAATATCAATAATACATAAAATAAAATATCAATTAGTGTCCCTATTCAACTACCAATTATTAGATTTTATATGAATGGGGTTGAAAATAGGGACTAAAAGATTAGGGCCCGTGATTTAACCAATATAAGACTGTTTGGAATAACAAGATTTACTGTGGTCAGTTTAAAGCTAACATATCCAACTGCATATATAACTTTATATTACATTTTTAATAAAAATAATCAATCATAACTTTTTCATTTAATAACAAAGTTAAGAAAAACTCACATATTTCAAAGTGAAATTGTATTCAAGAAAATTTCCTCCCCTAACACATTATATTCTTTTTAAATAAAAAAAAAACATCTTTATTTAGCAAGAATAATCTAAATATTAAAGGGAGCATTCCTACCCGCTTATGGCTATTGAATGAAAGCAAAAAAATATTGATTATATTTTTTCTTTTATATTTTAGTGTCGCCATTCATTTGTAAGCCCGACTTCAATTTTACTGCGCTCAATTACTTCCCTTGCTGATCTGCTATAAATATATATCTTATATTAATATAATGTTTTTTGCATTTTTATAATGTTATTTAAAGTTACATTTGCATCTTTATGTTACTTGGAATTTGGCCCTTTTTTGGATTGTTATTGTTAAATTTAATATTGTTTAATATAATTTGATATTTAGTAAAGTAAAGTGAATGGTGGGCAACTTGTAATCTTTCACTTCCTAATATTTATTCAGGAAAGAATTTTGATGTGGCCAAGTGTTATATGAGTCCTTTGGAATATCCGAAGATGGGGCTCGATCTTCACAAGACTCACTACTGAATGTTTTTTCTGGTGCCTTTCTTTTGGAACTTCTATAATCTTTAATTGGAGGTTTGATTGTTTTGTTTTCGCATTGCATTCTATTAGTTTACCAAGTTTTACTTTCTTTTTTTTTTTTTTTGACTAATAGCAATATAATTATACCATGCGCTCTTCTAGCGCTCAGATAACCTATCTTGTTATCCTTACCAATACGCGTTATACTGCATACTCCTTTCACTAAGATTTTCCAAACTTTTATTCTATTCACATACTGTTATAGGCATAAGTGCTTTATACTTTCAGATCATATGCACTTACAATCCTTCTCCTCTATAAGTCAGGCTACAGGTACATAAATTGGCACGTGTCCTTTGCCTCTTGGCTTATCAGTCTATAAATATTGAGGTAGATTACTATATAATTTTCATAGAGTAGCAGTGGCAGTAAGAGTTATCCTTTCTATATCGTTACTGCATCTAGCGCCAGGCTCAAGGACTGAAGAATTGATTAGTGCGGTTCAGCCTAAGGAATTGAATGGTCAATCTATTTTTCAATGCTTATCGACCTTGGCTGCTCAGTTGTTTACAGCAGGAATAGGATTTAGATTATATGAGTTTGGTAGACTAATAGTATCTTTGTATTTGCGCTATGTAACAATAGGATCTTAATGAGATGGATATGAAGCGTGATTATAGATTATTGAGATTGACTTTTATTTAGAGGTGGGACCATTGAGACTTTGATGTCGCAAGTAAATGTCGATTGTTCTATGCTGTATACGTATCTTAATATATGTAGAATGCTGAAAGAGGGTAGTATCAGCATTGAGACCACGACAAGGTCTACGTTGTGAGTTGAGTTTGTTAAGTTAGGCGAGTTCTTAGACATTGTGAGTGTCGCGCATGATGACTGGAAAACAGCGATATTGTGGTGGTCTATGTGTAGATTACGAGTAGTAGTATTGAGTTCTGGGAAGTATTGTTCATATTTGGATGGCTAGTTGAGGCCTTAAGATCTCGCTTTGTAAAGGTTGTCCTGAGGATAGATGTGTTGTATATTGAAGAGTGTTCTAGATGTAGAGAAATATTTAGACCATGATGTTATGAATACATTAGCTGTTGTGTCGTTGAGTGTTATGATGTTTGTATTTGTTGATATCATCGCTCCAGCTATGGGTGGTCTTCAGAAAGGGGTAATTGTTTGCTGCGATGTTTAAAATCGAAAGCCTATTCTTAGGTATGGCTTTAGAATATTGGTTGGATTGGGTATATGAGCTTTCTAGTTTCCTGACTTGCAGGACGCGCATGGACATCCCAGGTTTGTTATATATGAGTATTTAAGGATTCTTTATTACGTAAGGCTTATTGCTAATGTTCTCTCACGTAAGGTGTCTTGATGAGATGTATAGTCTTGCAGTCATGCTGTAGATTACTTGGTGGACGCTCGGTAGCTTATGAGTAATTGTAGTGAAAGACGTGTGTTTCTGCATGAAATATGAAAAATCAGCCTGTGTACTAAGTCAAGTGGGAAATGAAGTCGTGTATCGCACTGTGGTAAGAACGGTAGAGTGATGAATGAGTGGCACCTGGCACAGAGTTTCAGTGTCTGGTGCGCACCGTATGAATTCCTCTTGATATTATTGAGGGAATGTTGTAGTATAAATATGATTTAGATACCAGTAGGACTTAAATGTACAAGGTTTCCTACAGTTTGCAATGATACTAATAAGTGGCCACTCAGTATTAGTAGATAGTGATTAGGATGCATATCAAGAAATATCAAAATATGATTCTCTAATTCAACTTCTTATATATATTTTCCTTTCTTTAGTGTTGGACAGAATAGTGGCAAATGAATTTTAAATAGTAAGTGCAAGGTTCTTCACCTAAGGTTACTCAAATAAAAGTTTTTAACTACGATATGAATGGGGATTGGCTTGAGACTGTGGAAGGACAAAGAAAAAGATTTAGTTGTGTTGATTATCTAAGCAAGTAATTTGAAAAGTAAGCTATAATCAGTGTTTGGATTAAGCTTAGGAATAAATGCTATTACAAGATGCTGGGTACATAATAATCTGCAATGTTGTTACAAGAGCAGGAAGTAATAAGTAACTGTAATAATAGACTATGTTAGTCATTTTATCACAGTAATATAGAGTATTTAGTGAACACAAGTTTGGGCCCCTTATTTAAAGAAAGACTTAGATATGCAGAAATGAAGAGTTAGCAAACATAGTAAGCACAAGGATGATTTCTGTAGTTTAGGGTAAGAGCTATTGAGGAGAGGCTAGAAGAGATTGTTAGGTAAATGTTTTTCTAGTAGAAAGTAGCGATTTCTTCAGAGGGGAATGAATACAAGTCTACAAAATATTTACATTCTACGATTTTAAATTAATGGATGACCAACCAAATTTTTCCCAAGTTATGGCAAGTTTTTGGCACTACGTATAATCGAAAAATTAAGAAAAAATACATTAGCGCATCCTATATTGATTATAAGCGAAGCTGGTCGCGAAGGTGGTTTAGTAAGTTGTTTAATTTTATATGGTCTGCCACATGAGGTTGTTGAGTGTTTATGACTCAATTAGTCAACTATAATAAGAAAGGGTTTGGATAGTGTATATGGAATGGTGGGTTATATACATATTATAAATATATTTAGACATAAAGCTAAATTGGCGTGGGTTTTGTTATTAGTAGTAATATTAGGAGTATTATTCTTCCTTCCTATAATAACTTATTTATATTAATGCATGTGGATCGTGAGTTGTGGTATCATATATATATATATAATTTATATTAATATTATATTAATATATTAATATATATATATTATAAATATTATTATATTATATAATAATATAATAATATTTAATATAAATATATCATATATATATATATATATTTTTATTTATAATATTTTATTTATCTTATAATATATTAATATACTATATATATATTTATTATATATATTTATATTATATAATTATGTATTAAATATTCATTATAGTTCTGTAAGCCAAAATTTGGCTAAGCGGATCAATTTATTTTTTTTATATAATATACTATATATATAATATAATATATATTATAAATAATATAATTATTTAATATATATATATATATATAATATAATTATATATATTTATATATATAATATAATAATATAATATATTATATATATATTAATATATATATCTATTAAGTTTTTTGACTAAGCAATTGATGGACTTGTAGTTTTAACATAAGTAATTATGATAAGCCCTAGGTAGTGCTTATGGAATTTGTAATGAGTCATGTATTATTTTTGAGTTAGTTGGAAGTAATTGACTGGGCCACTATCGACAGGCCCGTAGTGGGCTTCTACTGTATCTATAATTTCAATTAATGTCTACTAGAACAGTGTTGCCTAACTATTCATTATCATTATATATTATCATCTCTATAATAATAATATATAATTTATAATTGCAAATTAACGCAAAAAAAAAAAATAAAATTTGAAACTTAAAATAACTATATATATATGAACAATGAAAATGTTGTTTTATTAAATATATCGTAAAATTAGCTATGTAACGCGTAATATGTTGCTAAATATATACAATATTAATAATATTAATATATATATATATATATAATATATACTATATATATATATAATTAAGTATATTATATATAATTATAATTAAGTATATATTATATATATATACTATATATATATATATCTTAAGGGATGTGCCGAATATCCAGGAATTTTTTGGTTCGGTAGTGGAACCAAAATTACTTTCCAGAACCTTTGAAAAGTTCCGGCAGATACCTTGAGATAACTTAATCCTCGACTTCAGCTACATTTAATATCTACTTAAAATTGTCTCTAACAAGTTTGAATCTCTCTAGAAGTATCTGGCATCTTGTCATATCCATACTGGGAGCTCTTAGTTCTGTAAGCCAAATTTTTGGATAAGCGGATCATTAAAATTTTTATATTTTACATAAAAGGAATATTACTATTGCTTGACGTTCCAGAAGCCCGAGTACAGCCTGTGTGCAAAATCGATAACATGCTGTTTGAATTTATGAAAAAAATATACATTATACAAATCAGAGACATAGGAAATTAGAGTAACCTGAAAACGTGTCGATTATTATGCGCGCACCAGTTTATAACGGAATCAGCTGTGCAATTTGTATACAATACTCATTATACTGATACTATTTCTTGTTATTCCCTATTCTTTGATATTTTATTATTTAAATGATAAGGTATAAGAATAGAACATATTATTTAATCGTATATTACATATAACAATTTTATTTAGATATATTATGTTTCCTGATAATATTTAAAATTAATGAGCAAGCTCCATTTTACCGTACATCATGTAATTGGTTATGAAGTATACAAGATATATTGTTTTGTACAAGATTCTTAACTTCCGCACGTGGTGCCCAAGATAAATAATATATAATTCTCTAGAAAATGTAGACGAAATTAACACGGGACGCACTAGACTGTGATGATTATAATCAGCTATTGACTATATTGATTACGTCGACTGCTTATCAGGAACTCTTTCAGAAAATTTATGAATGTGATGGCATGTGTTTCGACACAGATTCTCCAGAGGCTGCAGTCGGGCTTTTTCTTTACGCCGAACATTTTGACGCTGGTATAAGATACAGTTGGCTATAGCAGGGTTACATTCAATAGTTTAAAAAGACTTATTTAATTCAGAAGCAGGTAACGTGTTTGAGGATAATAGATGACGTTTAACTCCACAACATGGAGAGCAACTTATTTTCCCTACACCACAACATTTCAAAAATTCAAATAAGTATTACATTTTAAGTAAGAAAAATTTATGGAATTACCTATATTGTTTCATAAAATAAATTTTTATATTTTTGGCTTAAAACAGTTTTATAGTTATGAAATATTTTGTTATTTGTAGTTATGTTTCTACTTTAAGTTAATTCCTTTTTTAAAATATTCATATAATAAAAATAATAATAAATAATATAATTATAATAAATTTATAATAATATTGTAATATTAATATATTAATAAATAACGTAATACATATAATAATGAATATTTTATATAACATATTATCCTTAATATTGATGAATTACCTTATTATTTATATCTAGCGTTCTAATATTTAAGAGGTCAGTGTATTGGCCAACTACATAGAAATAAAGACTACTTTTTAGATATCAGCTGGATTCTTTTACTTATATAAATCATGATATTTTGTTATCCTATTTTGATTATTTTATTCTTTAGGCAGTTTTTTTATCTAAGTATTAAGTTAAGGACTTCTAGCTATTACCTATTATTTAATGATATAGTATATACTTATAGTACATGATGTACTACAGTTTAATTCAATATATGTGTTGTTTTCAATAGTCATCATTTCTTAATTTATAATAAAAGGTAGAAGATAACATGTTACTCAAGATATTATTATTACAGTATATATATTACATAATTAAACATAGCTATAATTTCTGATTTTGTTATATATTATTATAGATGACTAATATTATTAATGAAAATTATAATTATTAGGTTGTATTTCCGGTTTGTTTTGTATTTAAGCATATGAGATTTTATCATATATATAGTTATTTAGGATCATTAATGAGTATTATCCTGGGAGATATTTATATTACTGATTTGGATAGATATCTATGTTCACCTACAAGATATAAATGCCTTGTTGGTAAATAAAATAAAACAATTATTGGCATTTAAGAGGATTTAATTGTATATAAGATATTAAAATAAAGTAAATTATAATTAAAAATAACTTAATAAACTAAATAATTATATTTACTAACTTATTATTAATTAGGAAATAATTAGGTTTCTTGTTTAATTTATTAAATAGAATACACATGCAATTTGTCTAAAAAAAAATAAAATAAATCAAAAAATCCCCAATCCTGTTCTAGAGTATTAAGCTACAGGTTCAGGGTTTAAATATTAGCTGCATTTCCCAGAAGCCCGAGTACAGTCTGTGTGCAAATCGACTCGGAAACGTTTCAAATTGAAAAAAAATACAGTAACCAATCGAGAACAGGAAATCTGAGTACCTTGGAGACGGCCAAGAGCGATCGTCATCAGCTAACTAATTAGTAAAACATTACTCGTATTTCTATATTATTTTATTTGTTATCATTATATATGATAACATGCACAACTTGTAACATAGGATTAATATTTATATATGTAATTAACATATTAAAATAATTATTGGAACTTTGTCGAGTGCTTGTCGGACATGCTATTTGTTGTATACAAAGTATAATCTTACCGCAGTTGCCCCCGTATCCGTTTTCTATTATTTGCTCCGTAATAGTCTGAAAGATTTTAATCACGAGAGGGCACCTGTATTTCTAGTGTCTTATGTGTCACTAGGTCAATGTGATTGCGGATTCTATCATCGGCGGCATCTGTGATAATCTGATTGTCATTGATGCGCTCTAGGTTCGCTTTTTTGTTTAGATTCAGTACGATACCTATTTTGGACCTGATACTGTTACCGTCGGCATATAGTGGCGGCTGTCTGCAGTCGGGCGTTCTGGAAATTGCTATTGTCTCTATACGTTGGATGTTCATAATTAAAGTTGTTCAATAGGTAATAGTTGGATGTCCTATGAGCAGTTAACTAGAGTATTATGATTCATCATATGCAGTAGTCGTGAGTGATAGGATATTCTTAGCAATCATGTTCTAGACTGAGTTAGAGTCGACAGAATGTTATATTGACTTGATGTTCTAGAGATAATCAGTCGACATATTGAAAAGTTAGTATGGTATCGCCGTTAAGTTGCTGGTTGCTTCATATGACTGTGGTAAGCGCGAGGTGATGTTCTGGCGGTGGTAAGCTGGGAATTACTAAACTATCGAGGTCTCAGTATATCATTATTTCCCTTAAACATTATAATACCATACTCTTACTATATTATAATAAATAATTAGATAATTAGTTAAGAGGTGCAAACTATTATACTATATATATATATATTATATATATATATATATATATATATTATTATATTATATAATATACATATAATATATATTTATTATCACATCAAGATAAAATACGAGGGTATTCGGTTCCATGTGGCAATTTCGGACCCGTTGGGGCCTTTTCGTCCAGTGGCTCAATATATATAGCACTATATTACGATGTAATTATATATATTCATTTAACTTTGTGTAAATATTATCGTTCTTTTAACTGGCCTTAAGTATTAAATTTTTATGAACCTTTAATTAAAGTTCATAATTCAATTGTGATTTTTTTTTGTTTGTTTCACATAATCACATATAAATTACATCAACTAGTCAATTGTTTAGGCTAATGCTGAACAACTGAATACCCCATTATGAAAAAAATATGTGTACTACATTATATTGGTACCTAAGATATAAGTACTTATTAAAAATAGTTCATAACTTAATGCCATAATCTGTGGAGTACATTCAGTGCAAGAGGTTATTATGTTTATTATATAATAATTGTAATACATGGGAGCATAATTCGGTTCTCAAGGTTTATAAAACTATTTGCGTGGGCACTTCAGTCCACATATGAAATTCATTAAATTAAATTTTATTAATACTCTTTATTACAAAAAGATGTTCCGAATATATAAATTAGTTTAAAATACTATTTTTAACTTTTACAGCAGATTAGTAGGTTAAAGTTTATTTCCACAAGGCTACTAAATTAACTTGTCCAATTTTTTTCAGCAAGATGGTTCACACACACTTACGTAAAAGTAACACGGCAGGATACCATAAGGGTACTTGCTGATTAAGATGTTGCCAGAAATTTCCCTTAAGCAGTTTTTTCGTTCTTTGCAGGTGGTTCATTACGAAACGTAATTATGCAATGGAATACACGCTCGAGGTTTGCATTCGTTTTTTTGTCGAAACATGCATTTGCTGATTCCGTTTTTGTCAAACGGCTGCAATAAATCGTAAAAAGGAAACGTACGTCACAAACGTAAAGAATTTCCTTTAATTCTTCTAGTAATATATAAATAAAAAAGAATTGTCATACCTTACAGATAATTTATTTACATTACAGTTCATTTTATAGTCAAACAGTAGCAAAAATCGTAAAAAATAGCTCACTCATAACGTAAGATTTTTCCTTATAAATCCTGTGGTAAATATTATTGATAACAAAGAATGTTAGTATTAGTGATAATTGATTTGGTGAGTCAATTTATTTATTTATCGATAATTATTTTTGTCTGCTTGCCTAAATTATTGACCTGAAAATGTAATGCAATGAAACCAATTTTTCATAATTAATATTTATAGTAATATAAGCCATTACATGTTATTAATAAGAGACTCTAATTCGTTCTTGTAGCTTGCGTTCTATTTTTGGTCAAACTTAACAGGTTGCGTCTTCGGTTTTGCCAAACATTATCGCAAATCGTTTTAAATAGAATCGCAATCACACAACCTCGTAAAGATTTCCATTGTTCTTGTATAGATACATGAAATGAAAAAAGATTAAGAACCTTACAGAATTAAAGAAATTCCTTACGTATGATGAGCATTTTTTTATTTTTTAATTCGATTTTTGCAGTTTGACAAAAACGAACATTTACGACGTTTTTTATTACGTTTTTCGAACTCCAATGTCGTAAAATACATATTAGTAATACATTATGTTGTAAAAATGAAACTGGTACTTATCGTATAGTTTTATTAAATAAAACACTTTTAATAAGGATTCTAGGGATGTGAAAATGATTATGTGACCGATATGCGTTCCGCCCCCATAAATCGTAGGGCATACTTCGTTCCACGTTACTATATCGCATCTTAGAACATTAAATCCGAGATTTATTTACAATTAACAATAAATTAAATTTATTAATAATTCTACTTTTATTGGATAACATTAACATATAAAAAAAAAAAATTTCGAAAAAAAAAAATAAAAATAATGTTCTTCATAAACGTTTAGCATTTTTGAGTACTCCTATATCGCTAATTTTACCTGATTTTGGACCTAGAATTGCCTTCCGTTTTTACGGTATATTATATATATTAAATATGGTTTTATTTTATTTTAGGGAAAGTTTCCTAACATAAAATGTATATATATATAGGATCACTTTATATATAATATATAATGGTATATAATATTTCAAACCTACTCATTTCAGATCGTTAAATAAAGTTTATAATCATATATAAGTTTGACATATATAATGTCTTGAGGGTTTATTCTATATTTCATACGACGCATCTAAGGGACTTAGACACGTGAGTGAACATAGGTCTTACATGGTATAAGTCCACCTTTGAAGATGGAGTGTATGTTCAGGATTATCTACTCTACTATTTCTATTGTGCAAGAAAAGATACAAAAACTATTTTACAACCTTGCTAATAACCACGCCTTAGTACTAAAAAATTTTATTTTTGATTATCTTTAATTCTAGTGTTTATTTTATTTTTAAAAAGTATAATTTAATTAGGGGTATATTAAAATGCCTTCAATAGAATATTCACTTTGATAAATGTGAGTTTATTGTAACTTTAATTAATTAAAATTGAATAAATTGTGGATGGAGACTTCATTACTTTTTTCAGTGTTATATATCAGCGTTTGAGTAAAGTTAAGCATTTTAAATTGAGTAAAGGTAAATTTTTTGTTGCTAAACAGTACTAATGTGAGTCATTTAAAATCCCGTGGGACCTAACTTTGTTCCGATTCACCTTAGTTGACCAAAATTGAAATGCTTGGGTGAATCACGGACGCTACACATTCGTTATTTTTACTTATTATATTTATTTATTGTTACATTTTTATTACGCATAGCTAATTTTAATATAGTAAAACAGTTACTTATTTTAAGTAAAAATTAATAATATAATAGTAGAAAATTAATATGAAAAATTAACTTCATATTTCACCAAAATTGTATTTTTACAATTTAGTCCGTACAAAATATGGGGGTATTGTAAATATTGGGCCACCACACTTCTTTATTCCTATTTTACGATATATCAATTTTTTTGAATCTATATACTTAGACAATATATTGTGACATATTCTATTGAGGATTAATATAGTATACTAAATAAATTAAAAATTATAAAATCTGAAACAATATTATACACATAATGGAGAGTAAATGTTTATAACACAGATGAAACTAGCGATATAAATCACCCCATCCAAAGGAGGTATAAGAAATACGGATATATAAAACATTATAATAATAAATTTTTATTGATAGAATACATTATGTGATAAAATTAAAAGTATATTTTTTCGTTCCTCTATACCTACTATAAAAAATATATATTTCAGAAATTATCACATATAAGTTGCGAGTTGTGAGAATAGGTCGGGAGAACGTATGAAGTATATGAATCGTAAAGTTGGTCCCAAGGGTTCTTACCTGCCCGACTGATGAATACTTGATTTGAATCCAGTAATAGATAAAAGAAAGCTCCTTATATACCCTCACTAGTCAAAAATATAAGACATATTATTATTAGTTCAGAAAATTGTATGACTGATAGTTGAAACAATAGTTTAGTGAATTAAAATAACTAATTTCAATCAATCTATATCTATAATTCATATCTTTTTTAGGAAGTAATATTAGTACGATACATTAATCCAAAATATTATTTGTTTATACTTTATTATTACTATAGTATAAATCAATAACTTTACAAATTCAATAATTTAGTGTAGGATTGCGAACAGAACCACACGGGTACGTGACAGGGTTATATTCAGATATGATCTATAAGAGGATGTAATACGAAGCTATATTGATTACCGAGAATGCACCTTATATATATAGAATAGGAATAAGATAAATATAAAAAACACATAAGTAGTACAGAAAAAACAATACATATTTGGAATCAGCGTAAGATGATATTTTCTCATTAATAATAATAAGGATCGTTCTATTTCATATTTTATATTAATTGATCATAGAACAACATACTATGCAGTACATGGTAATAGAGATCAGCTGAGTTCATAGGTAATCTGTCACTGATCTAGGACTTGCGGGACAGCGATTTGTTCTCTCTGAGCACTCACTGCTCACACGAGACATAATATTAGCAATTGTACAAGAGTACACCGAGAGGAAATATGCTTTGTGACTATCATATTCTTTCATCTCATTGAATACTTTAGCGGGGACAGACGGTGAAGAAGTCACCACGCCGATACCATCACATAAGTGAGGTCCGGAGAACAGCAGTAGTTACTAGATCCTGCTTACATATTAGCGGATCTTACTCTTACGCGTGTGATTCGTATAGTGTTTAAAGTCATCACGAGTGACCTTACACACTAGAAGGTTATAGCCGGTCGTATTCCAATATCATTGGGTGTTTTTCACACTGATAATGTCATACACTTAAGTTAGATATATTCTTCAAGGGGTGAATAATCTGCACATTGGTCCTTTATATATACATGGGATGAGAAAATGTATATATCTATTACTCTAATACGTATCATGCGTCCCTAGGACTTATCACCTTTAATAAGGGATACACCAAGATATAATTATATCTGAAGAAACTGTCATCATAACGGAACGTCAATTCCCTCTCGTAAGCACTAGTAGTAGTATATATATATTACTCACATAATAAAGATACAATATATATATCCGTCGAGCGGGGTGACCAGGCCCGCCTCTTAAGGAGGGGTCATAGGATATGCTCTAAAAAAAAATAAAAAATAATAAAATGTTTTTTTTTTTTTTTCGCTCATTTTATAGCCATGCGGTAGTACTACAGGTACTACAAGTTTTATTTCGATCATATTTAATTCTAGAAAGTTTTTTATATTTTTAAAAAATTGTTTAAATAATTAGGGTACAAAATGTCCTTCAATAGAAAATTTTCCTTTTGAAAAATGTTGAGTTTTTTTTAACTTGTTATATAAATTGAAAAATTGTGGATCGATTTTAATTTATGTTTTTAGTGGATACCGAGTATGTTAGCTTTAAACCGGCAAAGTAAATTTTTGATCCAGCAGTATTAGTGGCAAAAAACGGGGCCTTACTTGGTCCGATTCACCCCGCCCGTAAAAATTGATGGAGGGGTTACTCGGACCACCATTGTTTTTTCGTATTTTACGTATTATTATTGAATTTTTTAATTACGTATAATTAATTTAAATGTATAAAAAGTTTACTTATATTAAGTTGAAAATTTTTTTAAAAAATGAATTTTTAATAAAAAGAAACATTTAAAAAAGTGTCAATTTTTGGGCGGGGAGAGGGGTGAATCGGACCAGCCTTATTATATTCGTATTTTATTTTATCATTATTGACATTTTTTATATTTATACTTATTAGAATTTTAATATGATAAAATTATTATATTAAGTAAAAATTAAAATATAACATTGAATATAATACGTAAAAGACGAATTTAAACAGATGGTCCGAGTCACCCTCAATCTGGTGGTCCCCGCTTCACCCTCCACGGTCAGGCTAACTCGGCGTTATTCAAACTTTAATAAAACTTTTATTATTAGATATTACATAATTATTTTTTTGTGTGCTTATGCCCGACCTATAGGGCCGTGATTTAAAAAAAAAAAATTTCCAAAAAGTGCATTAGAGAAAAGTCTGAAGACGAAGTTATACCTAAAGTGGTCAAGTCCACCCCGCCGAGCTATAGTATATATATATATATATATATATATATATATATAATTATATATATATATATATATATATATATCTAATATTATATATATATATATATATAGATTAATATATATATAAAAGTTTTAGGACAGGTTACGTAGATTTAAATAATTATGATTTTGCTGTGAATCTTTTTATTACAAAAAAGGTTTTCCTTTTTCACTTTTATCAAATAAAATTGTGTATTAAGTTATTTCACGGTATTTTCTCTAGAAGACGTTATATATTATTAATGGCGATTAAAACCATGGCTTTTGGTTTATAGTGGGGTGCCGAAAAAATTTATATAACTTTGTGACAACACACGCTAAATTCGTTTCCCTATAATATAGCCGTCAAGCGCGGGTTAAATACCAAGAAAAACAGTGAAATTTTGAGTGCTTTAAAGTCAGTATATCTCAAAACTATTAGAGATCCAATTCTATTGTATACACTGTTCAAAATATAGGACTCTTTTGAAGCAATTTTGTATAAAAAAAAAAGGTAATAAAAAGTTAAATAGAAATTATTTCTTTAATAAAATAAAAAAAGTTTGCGAGTCATCAAAAATTTGGGGTGGGGCAATTCCAAAAAAATATATTGAATAAAGGCATGAATATGTATATAAAGCCACAATTAGTGAACTATGACATCTCTAATATTATTAAAAAAGTAATATATTCCTTCTTATGATATTTTTTGTCTCATACAATAACTCGTGTGGTAAATTTTTCATTTTTTTTCTATATTCGTTCTGGCTGAAATTTGGTTATACATGTAGGTAATTGGTTCACCTTCATCTTAGCCGAGTTTATTGTGGCTAACAGCCCCCGCTTAAAGTTTTAATCTCTTGGGGTATGTTAGATGGCTTTATGGTTTTTTTGGATTTGCACCTGGTACACTTAATGTTTGCTTGTGATGTTGTCTACAAGCATGGCTATATTGATAATCAGTCATAATAAATATTTACAACTGAGAGAATAAACTAAAAAAATAAATACATAGATGAAGTTCATGAAATTAAAGAAAAAAAAAAGTTTAGACCTTTCGAACTAGTAAATATTTTTTTTTACAAATTTTTCTGAAGTGAAAATAATAAAATTTCTTCAGTTAATTTATTAATGTTTTTTTAAAAAAAATTTTACAAGTTAATTAGGACTTTGTTAAACAGAAAGAGGCACTGAACATTTTTTAACAAAAATATAAATATAGTTATTAAAAGTATATAAAAATAAAAAATTTTGGTATTGCCCCGGGTTTTTTGGATTTCCCCCTTGTTGATGGTATATATATATATATAATATATATATATATATATATATATATTATATATATTATACAATTTATATATTTTTATTTCGAAGTTGATTTGAAAGTACAAAGTCGAAAATTAAATTTGACAACGATGTTTCATAGGTATAACAATAAATCGATTGATTTTCCTAAAATATTGATTTTTTAAGATGTTAAACTCAACTATTACCATTATTTTTTGTCATTAACACATAAATGAATATTGCTTTTAATATAAAGTGCCATATCACCACCCTTCTTTCTTTTATGCTGGTATAAAAAGTGAATATCCATCTATTTCATATTCCTGAAAGGAGTCTCCATACAATTCTTCATTAACCCATGCTTCAGTTATGCTAATAATGTTTAGATTCTCCTTTTACCATACATTGGCTACAGAAATGGTGAAATATTCAGTCAGTATGTTTTAAGATAAACCTATATTCTTTGTAAAGTAATGTTTTAAGTAAACCCATTTGGGTGGCAAAGAGAAAAGCCTGATCGGTGGAATAGATATAGAGAAATCACGAAAAAATCGTTTTATAGATTCCGTTTTTCCATATTATTACCCAGCCTAGCCTTTCAATATAAAGCGTAGGCTGGTTTGGCTAGACCTAATTGTCATTCCATACAATATTTCAACAGTATAAAGATATCCTCTATTATTAACAAGTTTCATAAGGAATGTATCGTGTAGTTTATATCAAATATCTTTTATTAATAAAATCAAACTTTTCACTTCTTTTTTTTTATATATTCTTTACAACAAAAGTTTCGAACTGCCAATTTAGGCCTATTATTATGTCTTTACTTTGGTATTGTTGATTTGAATGCAATTACTATATATCATTACATAAAAAAGTGACAAAATAAAACCATAGACGAGTATTAGTATATTATCACAATTATCTCAGATCCAGGAGGGTGAACGTAGGCCCATAGCATATATATCGATGATATTTGTTGCAGTCTTACAATACGATATTTTGTAAATTTTTAGCCGACAGCAATTATTGCAGTCTGGCTGGCAACCTGGCAGATTCTTCGCGTGGATGATGCCTATAGTAGAAATATTACTAGTACTTCAATACAATGTTATAATTTTCGGCCCATCTTGTGTGTGTGTGTGCAAGGGTACTGTTCCCTGCAAAATTTCCGACAAAAAATTAAAACATATTTTAAATTGCTTTGTATTGTAATAAATTTTATTTTTACAGTCTTGGATATTTTTTAGTATTTAATCTGGTGAATTTTTTTGTTTATGTTCATATCTAATTCATTTTTAAAAATTTATTAAGTTTTACTTTGATATTATCGAATTTGGCATTAATTGGGGAACCCCAATTAAATTTTGTTTTGACATATTCGGTTTAAATTATTAACCAATCAAAACGCTTCTTGCCAATGATGTAAGCATAGTGACGTAAGCCAGAAAGCCATTTTTGTGAAGGTAGGGATACCAGATAGTAAAAAACAAAACTACCAGTTTAATTGATATTTTTAAAAACATCGAATCATATTCGATAAACCGCCACAGAAAAAAAATATATAAGATAATATATATATATATATATATAATATATATATATATATATATATATATATATATTATAATATATATATATATATAATATATATATATATATTAATATATTATATATATTATATATTGTGTGTGTGGTGTGTGTGTGTGTGTGAGAGAGAGGAGGAAGAAAATGTGTGGTGTGAAGGAGGGGTAAATGAGAGAATAAATGAAAGTACGTTGAGATGGGTTTTTTACAGTTTGGAAAGAGGATGATAGTCGGTTGGTTTAAGCGGATGTATAAGTTTTTGAGTGTGCTGGGAATCGAACGGCTTGGAGACCGAAGAAAAGTGATTGAGTCAGTAAAAAGAATGCCTGGAGTGATTATATATATATATAATAAATATATATTGATATATATATATTTATATATATATATATAATTTATTAATTATATATGTAAATATATATATATATATATATATATAATTAATATATATATATATATTATAATATATATATTTAATAATATAATATTATTTTAGCGGGAAGCCCTTGTTTTGGTGTTAGTGAGCAAACCAAAGGGTTGAATTAAGACTTGATGAAACAGTTGAAGTTGTATTCGAAAAAAATATGAATATGGAAAGATAGATAAAGAATTGGAAGGAAGAATAATAAAATACTAAGAAATAAAAATAATATACTAAATTTAACATAAAATAATTACTTGTAACATTAATTTTATATAACAAAATGAATAAAATTTTTGGGCCTATTAGATGGCTTTTTGGCCTACATAAAAATTGAAGATATTAGTGGCCGAAAATAAATCGAGCGTAGGTACCCCTTGAAAGTGGCTTTAAAAAAATAATAGGCCCTTAGTATATGCTAACCTAGGTTGCTACTTTAAGGATAAACTAGCTAAGCAATATAAGTAAATATAATAAAGAAATACGATATAATAACTGCCCACTTCACAGGGTACCAACTATTAATATCGCTATTGTTTACATTAATATATATTAATAAATAAAATCGCACTGCCTATTTCACTCACCATGGCAAAAAGAGTTAATTCAATCGCTTTAATAAGCTTTAGATAATCATAAATTAATAAAAATCCATAAGTCATAAAGAGCTTGACAAACGGTTGCAGTCGTGCAAAAAATGGCTGTAGAATGAGATGAGGACGAGAACGCTACTCAAAAATGCTGCTAGACCTGCTTTCGCCATAGTGAGAAAATAGAGTTCGTTAATAAACTCCTCTTTTGCATTTGCGTGATATGTTCCGTAAATTGACCTGATATCATCACTCACAGATATCTCTCTCTGCATAGTGCTGAGGCACGAAACTATTTCCAAATTAGCCGCTGCCTGGCCATCGAATGTGCTAACCCTGGCTCGATATCTGTACGGTTCGTGAGGAGTCTGGCGGTTCCCTAGATTCGAGAGTCGGTATGATCGGGCGATGTCGGAACGTATGCATTGTGTCGTAGAAGAGATCTCTCTCAAAAGAGGAGGAAGAGAAGTCTTCTAACCGAACACAGCATACGTTCCGACCTCGCCGATAATTCGCTCTCAATCTGGCGAATCGCGTCCAGACTTCCTCACCACGCTTACCTAAGAAATAATCGACGCAGGGTAGGGCACATTCGATGGCCCGGCGCGCTATTTGGAATAGTTTTCGTGCCTCAGCACTGCAGGGAGGTATCTGTGGTGGTGAATTCATGTCAAATTTTCGAAATATCAGCCAAAGCCAAAGAGGAGTTTATTACGAACTTCTATTTCTCACTATTGGCAAAGCTGCGTCTAGCAGCATTCATATAATTTGAGTAGCTTCTCATTCTCATTCTACAGCATTTTTTTCGCACGACTGCGACCGTTTGTCAATTCTGTCACTCATTTTTTATTACCTGTTATGTAGAAGGGGAACCTAAAGCAAGTGATTTACCTCTTTTTGCATGGTGAGTGAAATAGGCAGTGCGAATTTATTTATTAATAATGATATGAATGTAAACAATAGTGATTAATGTTGGTACCCTGTGAAGTGGCAGTTATTATATCGTATTTATTTTAATATATTTTAATCTTATAATTGCTTAGCTGTTTATCCTCAAGTAACACCCTTAGGTTAGCATATACTAAGGGCCTATTATTTTTTTAAAGTCCACTTTCACGGGGGACCTACGCTCGATTTATTTTCGGCCACTAATATCTTATTAAGGTCAACAAGTAGGCCATCTAATAGGCCCAAATTTTTTATTCATTTTTTGTTATATAAATTTAATGTACAGTACTAATTTTTTTATGTTAAAATATTTAGTTACATAATTTTTATATTCTTAAAATTTTCATTCTTCTTTTGTTTTTAATTTACCAGGTTACTTGGGTCCGTATTTTTTTCTGAAATATCAATTCTTCAACTGTCATTCAGTCTTAATTCAAACCCTTTGGGTTTGGCTTCACTTAACAACCAAACAAGGCTTCCGCTAAAATATAATATATATACTATATATATATATAAGTATCATATGATATATATAATATATATATATATATATAATATATATATATATAAATATATTATATAGTATATATATATATATATATATATATATATATATATATATATATAATATATATATATCACTCCAGGCCTCTTTTTACTGACTCAATCCAGCTTTTTTCTTCGTTCTCACGCCGGTTCGTTCCAGCACCACTCAAACTATAAACATCCGCTTACGCAACCGACTACATCCTCCTTTCCCATAACCAAACCATCTCACGGTACTTTCATTTATTCGTCAATAAAACATATAAAGACACAACACAATTTCTCTCTCCTACTCTCCCTCACACACACGCACACACCCACACAATATATATATATATATATATAATATATATATATATCTATTATATATTATATAATATATATATATTATATATATCTATAATATATTAAAATTATATATATATAATAATATATATATATATATTTCGTGCGTTTATCGAGTTTCTTTCGATGTTTTTAAAGTAATTTTAACCTTCTATTAGTTTTTTAAACTTTTTTTTAATATCGGGAATCCCTATTTCACCAAAAATGGCTTTCTGGCCTATATTTCCATGCTTATACTCATGGCAAGAAGCGCTTTGATTGGTTAATATTTAAAACGACTATGTCAAACAAAATTTAATTGGGGGTCCCCAATTAATGCCAGATTCGAACAAAAAGTAAACTACATAATTTTTAAAATAGAATAGCCATTTTCCTAAAAAAAAAAATTTCAACCAAGATAAATACTAAAAATATCCAAGACTGTAAAAATAAATTTATTAAATACAAAGCATATTTAAATATGTTTTAATTTTTTGGCGGAAATTTTGACGGGAAAGTAACCTTTGCAACACACACAAGATGGGCCGAAATTATAACATTGTATTGAAGTTACTAGTAATATTCTCTACATGGATCATCCACGCGAAGAATCTGCCAGGTTGCCAGCAGTACTGCAAATAATTGCTGTCGCTAAAAATTTAAAAATATCGTATTTGTAAACTGGCAACAATATATATCGATATATGCCTATGGAAGCCAGATAGAGTTATATAAAGGTTTTATCATAATGTGATAATACTCGTCTATGGTTTTTTTTGTCACTTTTTTTTTTTTTTTTAATGATATTTATAAGTAAATTGCTTCAATCAACAATACCAAAGTAAAGACATAATAATAGGCCTAAATTGGCAGTTCGAAACTTTTGTTGTAAAGAATATATAAAAAAAAAAAAGTGAAAAGTTTGATTTTATTAATAAAAGATATTTGATAATAAACTACAAACAATACATTCCTTATGAAACTTGTTAATAATAGAGGATATCTTTATACTGTTGAAATATTGTATGAAATGACAATTAGGTCTAGCCAAACCAGCCTACGCTTTATATTGAAAGGCTAGGCTGGGTAATAATATGGAAAAACGGAATCTATAAAAAACGATTTTTCGTTGATTTTCTCTTATCTATTCCACCAATCAGGTTTTTCTCTTTGCCACCCAAATGGGTTTATCTTAAAACATTACTTTATCTTTACATATATCTATATCTTTAAAACATACTGACTGAATATTCACCATTTCTGTAGCCAATGGTATGGTATAAAGGAGAATCTAAACATTATTAGCATAACTGAAGCATGGGTTAATGAAGAATTGTATGGAGACTCCTTTCAGGAATATGAAATAGATGGATATTCACTTTTTATACCAGCATAAAAGAAAGAAGGGTGGTGATATGGCACTTTATATTAAAAGCAATATTCATTGTGTTAATGACAGATTAAAACTAAGGCAATAGTTGAGTTTAACATTCTTAAAAAATCAATTTTTTAGGAAAATCAATCGATTTATTGTTATATCTATGAAACATCCTTGTCAAATTTAAAAGAGAACAACAAAAAAAAAAAAAAAAAAAAAAAAAAAAAAAAAAAAAAAAAAAAAAAAAAAACAACAGATGCCAAATTATTTATATATATTATATAATAGTACTTTATATATATATATAATATATGTATATATATATAATATGTATATATTATATATATATAATACCTCAACAGGGGGAAATCCAAAAACCCGGGGCAAATACCTAAAATAATTTTTTTTTTTTTTAATTTCTTAAAAACTATATTATTTTTTGAAAAATGTCAAGAACATCTTTTTTAATTAGAAACTAAATTAATGCCATACCTGTAAGTGTGTTTGTGTTTTTCTATTTTTTTTCTTTTTGTTGTTGTGGTTTTGTTGTTTTTTTCTTTGTTTTTTGGTAATTGTCTTGACTTTTTTTTGCTGTATGAGATTGTTTTTAAAAAAAACATTAATAATAACTGAGAAATTTTTATTTATTTTCAACTTTCAGAAAAATTTGTAAAAAAAAATATTTTAAAGTTACGGAGTATTGTACTTTTTTTTTTTTAATTTAGCATAACGTCTTATATGTATTTTTTTTTTTAGATAATTCCCCAAGTATGTATATATATAGACTTTATTAATATAGCATGCTTTGTGCAGAGTTACAGCAACATTAATGTACCAGGGGCAATTCCAAAAAAATCATAAAAGCCTATCTAACATACCCCAAAGTATTTTAAAACTTTAAGGGGGGGCTGTAGCACACATAACCTCGGCTCAGATGAGGTGATACCATACCTACTATGTATACCTAAATTTCAGCCAGAAACGATAATAGATAAAAAATGAAAAATTACCAACCGACCCTTGACTGAGACACAAACATATCATGCAGAATATATTACTTTTTTCATAATGAGAGATGTCATAGTTCACTAATTGTGTTATATACATATTTCATGCCTTTTTTTCTATATTTTTTGAAATTGCCCCACCCCAAATTTTTGTTGGCCGCAAAACTTTGTGAAAATGTAAAATTTCTACTTTAAAACTTTTTATAAGATTAGCTTTTAACAAATTGCTCACAAAAGACTATATTTTGTAACAGTGTATCATAGAATGGTATCTCTAACTAGTTTTTGAAGAATTACTGACTAAGCACCAAAATTTTCACTGTTTTTCTTGGTATTACCCGCTTGATCGGTATATATAAGAACGAATTTAGCGTGTGTTGTCACAAATATATAAATTTTTTTCTGCACCACTATATACCCTGCATGTAATTGCTTAATAATATATTAACGTTCCTTTTACCTAAAAACAAAATAACTAATAACAAGAATTTATTTTTGTTTGAAAGTTGAAAAGAAACTTGTTTTTCTGTAATAAAAGAGATTCACAGCCATCATATATTAAATCTGCTGTATACCTAACTTTTTTATATATATATATATATATATTATAATATATAATATATATATATATATATATATATATATATATATATATTATATATATATTATAAATATTATATATATATATATATAGCGTCGGGCAGGGGTGGATGGGACCACTTTTAGGTATAAGTCTCCGACTCTCTCTATGCACTTTTTGGAAAATTTTTTTTTTGTAAATCCACGGCCCTATAGTCGGCATAAGCACACAAACAAAATAATGTATAATCCTAATAATAAAAGTTTTATTAAGTTTGAATAACGCCGAGTCAGCCCGACCGTTGGAGGGGTGAAGCGACCACCATTGAGGGGTGACTCGACCATTTGTTTAAATTCGTCTTTTACGTATAATTTTCCATTTTATATTTTATTTTTACTTGATAAAATAATTAATTTATCATATTAAAATTCGTATAAGTAATTAAAATGTCAATAATGAATAAATAAAATACAATATAAATAAGGTGGTCCGATTCACCCTCTCGCCAAAAATTTTGACACTTTTTTGAACTGTTTTTTTTTTTTATTAAAATTTCATTTTTTAAAAAATTTCACTTAATATAGTAACTTTTTTATTTACATTTAATAATTATACGTAAAAAATGTCAATAATAATACGTAACATACGAAAAACAATGGTGGTCGAGGTCACCCCTTCATCAATTTTTACGGCGGGGGAAATCGGACCAAGTTAGGCCCGCGATTTTTTCTTGCCACTAATACTGCTTGGATCAAAAATTTTCTTTGCCAGTTACTTGCTAACATACTCGAGTGTATCCATGAAAAAAATAATTCAAAATCGATCCACAATTTTCATTTTAATAACAAAGTTTAAAAAAACTCACATTTTCAAAAGTGAAATTCTATTGAAGGACATTTGTACCCTAATTTCTACATTTTTTGAAAAATATAAAAACTTTCTAGAATTAAATTATGAATCTAAAATAAAACTTGTAGTACTACCGCGTGGCTATAAAATGAGCCGAAAAAAAAAAAAAACATTGTTATTTATTTTTTATTTTTTTAGAGTGGACGCATCACCCCTCCTAAAGAAGGCGGCCTGAGTCACCCCGCCCGAACGCTATATATATTATATATATATATATATATATATATATATATATATATATATATTTATATATAATATATATATATATATAATTCCATAAAAGGGCAATTACAGAATTATCTCAAAAAGTATTAGACTTACAGAACAAATTACTATTTGGAATCAGCGTATAAAGCTTATATGTAAAGTACGATTTTAATGATTTAAAACTAACGATCACCCTAGAGTAGACCGCATAGATATATAACGATGTCCGGGTCTCTCGCCTCTAAGTGGATGAAGGGGGGGACTTCGTCGCCCTTCTGTCCCCCTAAAAATTGAAGTTCATAGGAAACATATTTCCATAGGGGGCTCGAGCCAATGGGGACAGAGCGGGGGCAAAGTCCCCCCGTCTCACTAGAGGCGGAGAGACGCCAGACTCCTGATATGCTATGCAGTTTACTCTAGGGTGTTTCATTAGTTTTAAATCATAAAACGACTTTACATATAATAAACTTTATACACTGATTCCAAATATGTAATTGTTTTTTCCTTGTTGTAGGAACTTAGCTGTTTTTTTTTTTTTTTTTTTTTAAATTCTGGTATAAATTATCGTTAAGTGCATTGAAAATTATGGATTGGGTTTTTGCTGTAAGTGTCATAATTATATATATATAATATATATATTATAATATATATATATATCATATATATATATTATATATATTATATATATATATATTTATTATATATATATATATAATATCTATATAGCATCGGGCGGGTGACTTGGACACCACTTTAGGTCATAACTTCCGTCTCCGCCGAACTTTCCCCAATGCCCTTTTTTGGAATTTTTTTTTTCTGAAAATCAAGGACCTATAGGTATGATAACACACAAAATATAAATAAATGTTAATCAATAATAAAAGTTTTATTAAGTTTAAATAGCTCATTCAGACTCACTTTGGAAGGGTGAATCGGCCATCTGTTTAAATTCCTCTTTTATGTATAAATTCCAATTTTATATTTTTAATTTTACTTAATATAATAATTAATTTTATCATATTAAAATTAGTTAATAAGTAATATAAATGTCCAATAATAATACGTAAAATAGGAATAAAAGTGTGGTGGCCCAATTTACCCTCTTGTAGGACAAATTTTAAAACTTTTTTGGAATTTTCCTATTTTTTCATAAAATTTCACTTTTTTATTTTATATTTTACTTAAATAAAAGTAACTGTTTATTATTATTAAAATTAGCTATGCACAATAAAAATGTTCAATAATAATATTATAAAAATAAGAATAACAATGGTGGTCCGATTCACCCATCATCAATTTTTTGGCTGGGTGAATCGGAACCAAGTTAAGGCCGCCGGGATTTAGCCACTAGTGACGTGTTTGGAAACAAAAATTTACTTTACCAATTTAAAGCTAACATACTCAAGTTGCATACACTGAAAAAATAATTAAAATCCATCCCATTTTTCCCATTTATAACAAAGTTAAAAAAAACTCACATTTTTTTCAAAAAGTGAATTCTATTGAAGGGCATTTTTATAACCATATATTTATTATATTTTTTAAAAATTAAAAACCTAGAATTAAAAAATAATCAAAATAAAACTTGTAGTATCTAGCGTGAAATTTATTAAAATGAGTAAAAAAATTTTTAAAATTTTTTTTTCATTTTTTATTTAGAGTGGACTGAATCAACCCTCTTAAAAAGTGGGCCCGGTTACCCCGCCCGATGCTATATATAATTATATAGATATATATATAATATATATATATTATATATAATTAATATTATATATATATATATATATATACCTGCTAAAACGGGGCAATTCGGTCCAAAAACAGGCTCAAAATGCTAAGGTTTATGGAGACTTATTTTTTTTTTTTTTCGAAAATTTTTTTTTTTATATGTTTAATGTTATCCTAGGAATAGAATTAGTATAATTGTATTTGGTATATATAATATAGGATTAATGTTAGAAAGCGATAAGTAACGTGGACCGAATTGCCCCACGCATATTTTTAAACCTGGAGCAATTCGTCCACTTCAATTTTCACATTCCTAAGAATCCTTATTAAGTGTTTTATTTAATTTAATAATTCATTTTTTAACATAATGGTATTACAATATTATTTTAAGAAATTGGGTTCGAAAACGGTAATAAAAAACGTAATAAAAATGTTGTGAAATGCAAACAAAATCTTAAGAAAAAGGCTCGCCTAACGTAAGGAATTTCTTTAATTCTGTAAGGTGCTTATTCTTTTTATCTGTATTTATACAGAATTAGAAATTCTTTTACGTTTGGTGAGGCGTTCCTTTTACGATTGCGTATGTTTGATACAAAATGGAACGCAAATGCTTTTGACAAAAATGAACGCAAGCTCAGGCGTTTTAGGTCTCTTTTAAACATAATGGTATTACAATATTAATTTAAGAAATTGGTTGAAAACTATAAAATATTTCGAGTTTGCGTTCGTTTTGTCAACGCAAAATCGTAAAATGCTCACCAAACGTAAGGATCCTTACTTCTTTGTATCTATATTACACAGAATTAAGGAAATTCTTTACGTTTGGTGAGCATTTTTTACGATTTTGCGCTGTTTGACAAAAATGAACTGTAATGTAAAAAATTCTGTAAGGTTGCAATTCTTTTTTTATTTTATATACACAGATTAAGAAATTCTTTACGTTTGGTGAGCGTTTTCTTTTACGATTTTGCGCTGTTTGACAAACGAACGCAAATGCTGTTTGACAAAACGAATGCAAACTCGAGCGTTTTAGGCATAATCTTACGTTTCGTAAGAACCAATGCAAGCAACGAAAACGCTTAAGGGTCTGGCAAACATCATCACAAGTTCCTTTGTAATCCCTGCCCGTGTTTACTTTGCGTAGTTGTGAACATCTGGCTGAAAAATTTACAAGGTTTAATTAAGGCCTATGTGGAAAAACTTTACCTACCTATCTTGCTGTAAAAGTGTAAAAATTATTTTACCAAACATTATATTTCGGACATCTTTTTGTGAAAAGAGTATTAAAAATTTAATTAATGAAGATTTCAATGTGGACTGAATTGCCCCACCAAGTTTTTAAACCTGGACCGAATTGCCCCCCATGTTACATATTTTTTATAATAAAAATATTTACCTCTTGCCTGAATGACTCACGATGCATTAAGGTTATGAACTATATTAAGTACTATATCTTGGTACCAATAATGTAGTACAAATATTTTGACCTGTATGATTCTTAGCAATAAGCCTAAAATTTATCCGATTTTATAGTGCTCAGAAAAAAAATCACAAAATTAATGACTTAAATTAAAGGTTTCATAAAAAATTAGTATCTAAGACATAAAAGAACATTATTTTACATCGTTAAAGATATATTTTACATCGTATAGGCTATTTTGAGCCACTGGACTGAATTGCCCCACGTGGTCCGAACCCCACATGGACATTACCCCGTTTTACGGTATATTATATGATATTAATATTATATATATATATATATATATATATATATTATATATATATTATTTATATATATATATATACTAATATATATATGTTAGGGATGGGGGCTGGAACCTCGATTTTTTTGGAAGTTCCGGTTCCGGCCGAACTAACTTGGTTCCAGCCTGAACTAACCAGAATTTCAAAATTTTTTGTTTCTTTCTTAATAAAATGCAGCAAGTAATTGATTTCTCATTCTACTAAGTTATGATTTATAAATAAAACTATTATAAGAAAATGGATATGTAACAATACTGTTAAAAATGACCCCTATGACTCTATACTTTTGAAAAACTTTAAATATGAAACAAATATTTTCACACTCGAACCCGACTGCAGCCCGGGCGGGCACACAGCGCACATGCATCGTTTTCCAGAGGAGTCCGTTTGCACACTTCTACGTCACATAAACGTCACAGTCCCAGGTGCCCATTGTTAAAATCCTCGATTTGGGATTTAGTAAACGGGGGGGCGCGGAAGGATACTTTGTTTACAGAACATGTGTCGGAAATGGCCTTCGCCAAAAGTTTTTTAATATATTTTAGTTGAAACTTTATATTAGGAATAACTAAATATATTGTATATTTAATACAATAAAATACCATATAAAGTATAAGAGTATTGTTTACAATTGTTAGCTGATCCGACGAGCGCGCTTGGCCGTCTCCAGGTACTCAAATTTCCTGTTTTAGATTAATTCTGTTAATTTTTTTTTCAATTTGTAAACGTTTTCCGAGTCGATTTTGCAAGCACAGGACTGTACTCACGGGCTTTCTTCTTTGGAAAATGCAGCTAATATTTTAAACCCTGAACTGTAGCTTTAATATCTCTAGAACGGGGTTGGGGGATTTTTTTTTGAATTTTAATTTAGTTTTTTTTTAGACAAATTGCTTTTTTAATTATTTTTTTTTAATAAAATTAGTTTAAATCCTAAGTTTACTATTAATTGTTTTTTATTCTTGTAATTCTTTTAGTTTAATTAAGTTATTTAATTATATATATATATATATATATATATATATAATATATATATATATTAGTATAATATATATACACTCTATATATATGTAAAATAAATTATTATATAAAAATATATATATATATATATATATAGATCTAATAGGTTTTTTTATATACTTTATTATATTTAAGCCTCTTATTTTTATTTATTCCTTTATTAAAAAAATGACTTGAAACAACATTGATGAATTTACTTATGATGTAGATGAAATATACTTTTTTACCGATTAATAGCTAATTAATTAATTTAAGATAAAAAGTGGCCTAAAAAATAAAAAGATAAAATAAGATAAAAATCAATGATTTTTTTAATAAAAAAAATAATCAGCTGATTTAAATATTTGATCTTTTTTGTGCCAATCCTGCTCTAGAATTTAGACCTGGGGATAAATAAAATTTGTACAGGTATTGTTATTAATATATTATTATTATATTCTTTATTATTATTATTATTATTATTATTATTTTATTATATTATTATTATTATTATTTTTATATTATTATTATTAAAGAAATTAACCTTTAAAGTAGAAAACTACTACAAAACAAATATTAACTAAACTGTTTTTAAGCAAAAATTTTAAAAATTTTTTGAAAAACAAGATTCCATAATTTTTCTTACTTAAAATGAACTTATTTGAATTTTGAAATGTTGTGGTGTAGGAAATAAGTTGTGCTCTCCTGTTGTGGAGTTAAACGTCATCCTTATCCTCAAACACGTTCCTGCTTCTGAAAAAGCTTTTTAAACTTTGAGACCCGTAGAACTTTTCTATAAGCTGCGTTTCCAGAAGCCCGCTGCAGCCCGGGCGGGCACAACAGGACACTGCATAGTTTCCAGAGCCGTTTAGCGCACTTCTATGTCCCGTAAACATCACAGTCAGCGCCCGTTGTTAATCCTCAATTCAGGATTAAAGACTGTTGCCCTGCGTGAAGAATACTTTGTTTACCAAAAAAATTTCTTTACCAAACATGTGTCGGAAATGGCTTGCCAAAAATTTTTTTTTATATTTCAGTTAACTTTATTTAGGATACTAATAATCGTATCATTTCATAAAATAGATACATATAAGTATAAGAGTATTGTTTACAATTGCCAGCGATCCGACGGGCGCGCTCGACCGTTTCCAGGTACTCAAAATTTCCTGTTCTCCTGATTGGTTAATGTATTTTTTTTTCAAATCAAAGCGTTTCCAAGTCGAATTTGCACACAGCTGTACTCGGCTTTTTCTGGAAACGCACCATCGGCGGGTGCCTTTTTCTATTATCGCCGGATTTATTGATCGCCTCTGCAAATTATGCATTTCAAGAACTAAGAGTTCACAGTATTGGATATGACAAGATGCAGATACTTCTGAGAGACTCAACTTGTTAATCAGCAAGTTTTAATTAATCTTTGAAAGGTTGTAGCTTTTTTTTTTTTCTGAAAGTCGAGAATTCCCGGTTCTGGCCGAACTTTTCCAGGTTCTGGAAAAGTTTTTGGTTCCACCCGAACAAAATTCTGGTTTGCCGGCACATCCTAATATATAATATAGTATATATACTATATATAATATTATATACTATATATAAATTATATATATATATATATATAATATTAGTATAAGTATATATATTAATCAAATAACCGTTTACTTGCTAATTTTACGAATATTTTTTATCAACAACCTTTTTAATTGAATTTCATTATATAGATATTTTAAGTTTCAATTTTTTTTTTTTTTTTGCGTTGATTCCTTAAATTTATATATGGAGAGGTTTGGGCAATTAGGAGGCATTAAGACATTAGAATATAGAGACAGTAGAAGCCACACGGGCCTGTCGAGACTGTCCCAGTCAACGCACTAACCAAACATGCTCATTCAAATCCACAGCACCCTAGGGCTTATCAAATTACTGTAACTACAAAGTCCACCAATTTGGCTTGTCAAAACTCTAAATGATCATTTATATATATATATATATATATATATATATATAATATATTTATATTATTATATATATAATATATATATATATATATATATATATATATACCGAATTCACATGCTTAGCCAATTTGGCTAGTCAAACTAATGATATATAGTATATATATAATAAATATATATATATATATATATATATATATATATATATATATCATATATATATTATTATATATAATATATAATATATATACTATATATATATATATATATATTATATATCATATATATATATTATATATATATATATATATGATACCAAACATTCCACATGCATTATAACTAAGTTAATGGCCTGCATGCAAGAACTAAGCATTATAACTACTATACTAAAAACCCGCCAATTTGGCTTGTCAATATATTATATGATACCCAACCCATCCATATACCTATCCAACCCTTTCTTAATGTTGCAATCGAGTCACACTCAACAACCTCCTGTGGCAGACTATACCAAAATTTAACAACCCTATTACTGAATGCATGCTTTCTTAATATCAAGATGGCATGTTTTCTTCTTAATTTTCTTATTATGCCCTGGTCACCTGTTACATGCTCTACTATGAAAAATTTGTTGTCTCCATATTATCAGTAGATGTAAATTTTGTGACTTGTATCATGTCCGCCTCTGAGAAATCGCCTTTCTTCAGAAAACATTTCTAACTCCTTCATCCTCTTCCTCATAGCTCTTACCCTAAACCCAGAAATCATCCTTTGCTCATATGTTGCCACTCTCTCTAGCATATCCTAAGTCTTTCTTTAAATAACGGCCCAAACTTGTGCACAATACTCTATTACTGGCCTATCATAGCTATTATACAGTTTACTTATTAACTTCCTTGCTCTTGTAACAACATTGCGATTTTATTATGCCCAGCATCTTGTTAGCTTTATTCTAGCTTCCAAACATGATATGCTACTTTCAAATTACTGCTGATTAATCACACTAAATTTTTTTCTTCCACAGACTCAAGCCAATCTCCCTTCATATCGTAGTTAAAACTTTTCTTTGAGTAACCTAGGTGAAGAGAACCTTACCACTTTTTACTATTAAAATTCATTTGCCACTTATCTGCCCACACAAGAAGTTTTTGCAAGATTCATTTTTGAATCTTTAAATGCAATCCTTCCAACTATTCTCAACTGGGTGGCGCACTTTAGTATCATCTGCAACTTAGAAACCTTGCATTTAAGTCCTGGTCTAAATCATTTATAGTTTTTAGGAACCATAGTGGCCCCAGCACTGAACCTTGGGACACCACTCTTACTATTTCCCATGATGATTTTTGCCATTTTATTGGTACATCACTGTTTTCTATTTCGCAAGCACTCTTTAATCCAACCATGTACCACTCCACCTATACCACATTGCATATACCACATCAGCCTTATGTGGGAAGCCTTATCAAAAGCTTTTTCCTAAGTCTAAATATACAATACAGACTGGATCTCCTCGGTCCAATCAGTCAGTAGTGGTAATTTCCATAAATTTCTAAAGGTTTGGTTCTGACAACTGGACTCCTCGTCCCTACCTTTCTGAACCCTGCTGGGAGTCATACAATCCTTGCTTACCTTGCTAAATATTTCTCTATATGACCTTTCATTACCCTTTTCAGAACCTTTACAACCAGAGATGTTTAAGCTAACTGGCTATAATTCCAAATCTTCCTTACTACTTTTCTTATAATAGGCAACACCTATGCTGTTTTCCAGTCATCTGGGACCTCACCAAATGTTATAGATTGCTTTATACAAATCAAATACAGTGCTTTTGCATGCTGATACTAACCCTCTTTCAGAATCTCTACGCATATTCCGCCTCAGGCATGCAGCTTTTACTGGATCATATGGTCTAATAACGTTTTCATATTTTTACGTACCAAATTCAAA
>JABUQX010109829.1:0-5000 GCA_015478945.1 Trachelipus rathkii
GGAAGAAGAGATAGGAAGCATTCTAGGCAACTTGTAATATACAACCAATGCAGAATCCGTCATACTTATAACCTAGTAGGTTAACATCCATATTAGGGCTATTCTAGGCTCAGGGGAGGCTAGAAAAAGGCTTGAAAAAAAGTGGCACTCAGTTAGCACTATGTGGCACTGACTTGGCACTATGTGGCACTCACTTGGGCACTCATTGGCACTCACTTTGCACTCATTGGCACTCATTGGGCCACTCACTTGGCACTCACCTGGCACTCATGTAATACTCATAGAACACTCATAGAACACTAAAAGAACATCACTAGATACTTCTTACGGGGATTGGGAACTCAATCAAAGCCATCAAAAAGCCTACAAAGTCCAAAAAAAGGGGTGGTTTGTTTTACAATGCCCAAAAATTGTACCTGGAATACAAAAGGGTTTGCCGGAAATTTGGGTTCTCAAAATTGTCCATGGAAGACCAAAGGTTGGTCGAAAATTAGGTCTGCCGAAAATTAAGGATGGCCAAAAATTAGGTTTGCCAAAATTGAACCCATGGAAGACCAAAGGTTAGCAGTGTGTTTGTACGTGTGTATAAGTGTAAAATGTAAGTGCAAGTATCAATGGGTGAGAGTGAAAGTGTCATAGTGAATGTATGTATATTAAGTGTAAGTGTGTGTGTGTGTGTGTGTGTGTGTGTGTGTGTGTGTGTGTGTGTGTGTTACGCGCTCGCGTGTGGTGTAGATGTGACCGAAATATCAAAAAATAGGGCTAAGCCCTAAAGATGACAAAAAATTAGGGTGGGCCAAATTGACCGCCATGGAAGACCAAAGGGTTGGTCGTGTGTTTTGTACGTGTGTATAAGTGTAAATGTAGTGTCTAGGTATCTATGGGTGAGTGTAAGTTTCATAGTGAAAGAGAGAGAGAGAGTGTAAGTGTGTGTGTGTGTTTGTGACCGCGTGTGTATAAGTTGTGTGATAAAGTGTAAATGTAAGTGTTTATGGGTATAATGTAAGTGTCATAGTGAATGTGTTATAAGTGTCATAGTGAGTGTGTGTATAAGGTGTGTGTAATGTGTGTGTGTGTGTGTGTGTGTGTGTGCGTGTTGTGTGTGTGTGTCCACAAGTTTCCAAAGTTAGGAATAGATCCATACATCGTCAAAGTTAGGAACGAAAATATGTGAACGGGTGGGACACGGTGGCTCAAAAAATTAGTGTGGCCAAATTGATCCATGGGTGGGTCTGCAAGCATTGGAGAAAAGGTAAAGTAAAAAAAGGTAAAGGCATAAAAAAGGGTAAGCCCCTAAAGGGTGGCCAAAAATTAGGGTGGGTCAAAATTGACCCATGGTATCTGGCAAGCTTTGGAGAAAAGGTCAAGGACAAAAAAGGTAAAGACATCAAAAAAAGGGCTAAGCCCCTAAAGGGTGGCCAAAAATTGGGGTGGGCCAAAATTGACCCATGGAAGACCAAAGGGTTGGTCGAAAAAATTAGGGTGGGGTACGTACAACGGTTGCTGCGCAACCGTTTGGCGCAACCCTTCTTCGAAGGGTTGCAATAAATTAGGGTTGCCGAAAAAATTAGGGTTGCCAAAAAATTAGGGTTGCCAAAAAATTAGGGTATCCAAAAAATTAGGGTTCTCAAAAAAATAGGGTTCTCAAAAAATAGGGTTCTCAAAAAAGGTCATGGCCCAAAAAGGTCAAGGGCAGGTAAAAATTTGGGCCCAAAAAAGGTCAAGGTCAAGGTCTGTCAAGGGCGGTGTGCAATATGTCTATCATACTACTCACGTTCAATATTCTCACTGGTTAGAGATTCTTAATCCAACACACAGTTCTTCTTAAGTGACTTCAGGTCACGTTCAATATTCTCTCTGATCAGAGATTCTTAATGTAATACACAGTTCTTCTCAAGTGACTTCAGATCACGCTCAATATCCTCTCAGGTCAGAGATTCAAAAATAGCTCAATGTCCAAATATATATAGGCGATCAGTGATAGCACGAAGTCTTCAGATGATGAATTTTGAATGAGAGATCCAACGGCTACAGATGACCGATCGTTCAATCGATGGGTGATCATGCGACGCGTGGGAACATGAGCTCAGAAGGCTCGAATTGCAAACGGGCAGCATCAGCCATCAACATGTCGCAAATAAAAACAGCCGCGCCAACAACTATTTGAGAGAAAGTTCAAAGAGGGCTTCTGTTGCAATATCAACGTATGGAAATAATTGTCTTTTTGAAAAGTCAAGTTCCCAGTTAACTTGTTTCAATGTGGCAAAAAGGGACATAGGGCTGTAGAATGGGCGAACTATATTACCTACAGGAGAGACAGAAAACATAGATTTTGGAGTTGCAGAATAGCTTCAATAAAAGATACTAAGAACCACAATAATTACAGCTGCACGTAAAATAATTGGAGGGAAAACTCGAAGAGAGCGGCTGAAGCAGTGATTATGGTAAGGAGTTCCACAGAATAGAAGTGGCTGGAATGAAGGAGGCACCACAACGAATGAGTCTGGGTCTTTGAAATATGTCAGCAAATATAATAGGATCGCATTCGTTTGTGGCAATAAATTAGGAGCATGTCTCCGGAATTGCTTTTGAAAAATGGATTACGACTCATTGGCTAAAATCGCCCAAGAACTAGGCTTAAAAGGGAAAGAAGCCAGATAATTTATAAAGGAAGAAAGAGAAGCAGCTGAAAAAGAAAGAGAAGCTACCAGAGTAGCAGCTAAAAAAGAAAGAGAAGCGGCCAGAGAAGCATCTGAAAGAGAACGAAAAGCTGCCAGAGAAGCGGCAGAAAGAGAATTCGATAGAAAAACGGCACGGAGAGAGCATTAGCTTCAGCTCAGAAGACTCGAACTGCAAGCAGGCAACACCAGTCACTCACATATTACGGATAACAACGATGTCAAGGCAAGAGTGCCTAAATTCCCTCCCTTTTCTAATAACAGAGACGAAATCGACTGTTACTTAGAGCGATTTGAAAGATTCGCCGAATTTAACGAATTGGATAGCAGGAATTGGGCATCCCACCTCATTGCTTTATTGACAAGAAAAGCCATCGTATCATATTCAAGTATTCCGAAGAAGGACTCTAATGACTATGACAAACTGAAGAACTCTCTACTTTTATGTAATAACTTAATTGAAGATGAACATAGGCTAAAATTTAGAAGCGCAAAAGCGTAGAGTGATGAAAGACCAATCCAGTTTATTGACAGACTAAAGAATTACATGGTCAAATGGACGGAGCTTGCCGAAACTAACAAAGACGTCACTGATATTTTATACTTACTTGTAGCCGAACAGTTCTTAAACGTGTGCCCCAAAGAACTAGCGACTTTATTGAGAGAGAGAAAGATCAATAAATTAGATATCGTAGCCTAAGAGGCTGAAAACTACCTCCTCGTTCATAATAACTTGTCGCCGGTAGTAATTAAGGAAGACACATCAAAGAAAGAGATGGAAGATGTGAATGAAAATAGCCATAACTTTGGAAAGTGAAAGTTCCAGTCTTACAGAAGAGATAGCCAATATAGGAACCATAATAATAGCTACATTAACAATAGCTGGAGAGAAGGCCCGAAAAGAATGGCCGCCGCCTTAGCAACAGATAATCATAAAAACACGCAGTGAAATAAAGATTTTACCCCTGACGCCATATCAACACCTGGAAGTAAGGAACATGATGACGACGAAGACGTCATGAAGTATGCGAGCAAAGATAATAGAATCGCTTTAGCCTGAGGTAGGACGATACCTTTCGCCAGGAGCGCGTGTGTAAAAATAAAGAGCGCTTGTGCAAAGGACCAAAATGAAACGATGCTCTTAGTAAATAGTAAGATCAACGGAATTGTCGGTAATGTATTAAGAGACACGGGAATGTGACGGTGTCATTGTTAAAAGAAAATACGTTTCAACTAACCAATTGAATGGGAAAAGTAAACAGATGCTACTAATCGACAACACGATTAGGGATATGCCGGTAGCAATAAATCGACGTCGACACACCTTTTTAAGTCTGACGGGTTAAAACGCTGGCTCTCGATGATGCTATTTATGACCTAATAATAGGGAATATTACAGGCGCGAGGAATGCTGAGGATCCTGATGGACGTGTGATAACGTCATGTCTGAGCGTAATAATCAATCTACGTAATGAAAAATCAGCTACACCTGGAGGTAATCAACATCTAAATAATGATGAGGTCACTAAAGGAAGATTTATGGAGCTCCAAAGAGAGGGTGACGCTTAACATGTGTAGATCATTAAGTGACAAGGAAAATGAAATTCAGTTGCTCAAATCCGTAATAAAGAAATCAGAACGGGAGAAACTTTACTACCAAAGCTTATATGAAATATCAATTGAAGACGGTGATTTGAATAGAGAATACATCTTGAGTCAGAAGGTTATATCTGTCGTTACGAAATTAGTTTTGGAAAAGATTCAAAATCTTAGTAATGCATATTCTCCAAGTTATAATACTGGCTCATTAGAAGAAGCTTCAATAAGTAAGGGATCTGCATAAATGAATATACCAGCTGAGGATTCAGTGACTAATTTCGCTAATGATACTAAAATTGAAAGAGCTGAAATTGATTATATATCTGTGGAAAAACCTAAAGATAAGCTTTTAGACGAGTCGAAAAAGGAAAGAAATTTAAATCTTGGGAAAGTTAAAAAGGAAAGGATCCTTGAACAACTACCTGAAAGGAGAAGTGAAACGGAAACAACTATCTTGCGTGAAAAGAAGAGGGAAATTTATTCGGAAGGTTCTGAACCTCTTAAAGAAAGTTCAGGGGGAACGGAATCCAAACGATGGAAAAGGTTAAGTGATTTAGAGCTAGTGAAAAGTAAGTTGGAGAGCGAAATGCCCGCCAATGAAGAAGCGAATGTACTTTATAAGGAAGAGATGAAAGAAGAGAAAGAAGAACTTGAGAGAAAGTTAGAGGAAGAAGCTAAAAAGCGCAAAGAAGGATTAGCGATTAAAGATGATGAAAAGATGAA
>JABUQX010109830.1:0-27953 GCA_015478945.1 Trachelipus rathkii
TTGCCTTTTAGGATTTGAAAGAATTTTATTTAGTTCTTTTGAGGCAATAGTTATAGTTAGTAGTTTATGATTTGATGATGATTGTTAGGGTAGGTTATGTGGTATATTGTAGTTGAGTGGTCCGCTTTAGGGTAGTTATATTTGAGGTATTTATATAGTATGTTTGACGTATTATGTATTAGATTAGATCTAGTATATAGTTATGTATTGAGTTGATAGTGGCAGTTAGATTTATTGATTTAGAGCATTATGAAGTATTGGCTGTGTAGTATGTGTATTTTCCGATTTCATATTTTATTTGACCATTTATTATATGAGAGTTGTTATGCTAGTGTTTAGTGTTGCTTTTGTTTATTTTGTATCTTTTTTGTTTGCTATTGTCTTTTTTCCCTTCGGGTTTTTTTGGATGATGCTGTGTGTTGTGCTTTTAATCTGTTTTTTGATAGTGTTGGGGGTTGTTTCTCTTTGGTTTGGTGTCGGCTACTTTTGTTTCATGAGTGTCGTATTTGTTTTTTTTTATATTCTTGTTATTTTACAATGTTTGTCTTTAGTTATTTGTTTTTGTTTTTTTTATGTGCGTCGAAAGTTTACTTTGATTATATTTTTTTTATATTTAAACGATTTTAAAATACAGGGGTAATGATCTGTCGTGATTAATATGATTTGGTTTAGGTTTGTATTAGTATTTATTTTGGTATTTATTTTTGGTATTTGTGTTACTATATTCTTTATTGATACATTTGCGCAAGATTTCATGGTCTTTTTGAGGCTTGTATTATATAGGTTTATTTTGATTGTGTTTAATTTATATTATTATTTTAGAATTATTTATCTTTGATAGTTTATATGTGTTTTATTATAGTATATTATTAGCGGTTTCCCAGTTTAATTTACTTCTCAAGCTTATTTATTGTAGCTTTTTTCTTATTATTTTATTGAGCTGTGTTAATATGTTAGACTATTTGATTAGTAGGCGCGTTAGAGAATGTGGGAGATTTTCTTTTGTTTAATGTTTAATTTTTGTTTATTTGTAATCTTTACTTGTTTAAGTGGAGTTTGTTATTGAGATTATTGTGGAGTAGTATTATGGATATATTTTACTGATTATTATGGATGTTGTGATTAGTTAAGCTAATTGGTCTATAGTTATTTTTATTATACTTTATATTATTTTATATTTTTAAATTATGATTTATTGTATTCTTTTTTATTTTTTATTTTGAATTGTAGTTTTTTTTTATTTTATTCCTTATTAAATTTTTATTTTGAGTTTTAATACGGTTAGTTTTTGAGGTTATGACATGAGTATATTGGATGAATTATATGTGAGGACATTGATATGACTAATGCCGTATCTGTTATGGGTTTTGTTATCTAGCATTTATTATGGACGTTATTATAGTTCACTATCAGTGGAGCTTATATCTTATAATTTTTGACTTATATAGTTATCTGTGTGACTTATTATGTATAGCTATATTTATATATATCTAATCTTTAGAGTTTCCTTATATTTATATTTGTTATTCGTTTACTTATCTATTTTTTTCATAAGAAAGGAGAAAGTTTTGTTATTGTTTTTTTTTTATGTTTGTTGTGTTTTTTTTTGGGTTGTTTTCGGTTTTGGACGGATCTTGGCGGTCCGCGCCGTGGGTTTTTGTTTCGCCATTTGAAATTGCCCCTTATGCTATGTTGGCTTATTGCCGTTGGGCTGGATTTTTATATTGTGTGTGGCTGTTTTTATTTTTTTTGTTTTTTTTTTTTTTATATGTATTTGTTTGTAGCTGTCATTCCTTCTGTTATTTGGTCATCATTAAGGATGTTGGATTTTTCTGTTTGGTTTTTGTTCTTAGTGTTTTATGAAGTCGGGATTGGTTTCGGAGCGATTTTGTTTTTTAGTTAGTTATGGATTTAATTGATTTTTTTTGTGCCTTGATTTTTGCAAATGAGTTTATGTAAATCGATTGGAGTTTTTTGTGGTGGTTTTGTGTGTGTGTTTTGTTTAAGACTTTTCTATTTTTATTTTTTTTTCCGTTGATAGGTTTCTTTTTTTGTTTTTGGTATTTTGGTATTTTGGGCATTTTGTTGTGCTATGTATTTTTTTGGTGTTGTTTTTTGTGTTTTGGTTTTTTATTTTTTAATTTTATATTTTTTTTATTGTGACGTGTTTTTTTTTATTGGGAATTCTTTTTTTGTTTGGTTTTTTAGTAAGTGCCCGCTTCACTGTACGCAATAGTATTTTTATATTGTTGTTACGTCATTTATTTTACTTGTTTAGGTGTTTTGGTTTTTTTTTTTTGTTTTTTTTTTCGTTGGTGTGTGTTTTGTTTTTTGGCTTTTTTTTTATTTTTCGTTTGTGTTTTTTTTTTTGTATTGGTTTTTTTGTGTTTTGTGGTTTTGATGTTGTGTGTTTTTGTTGTTTGGGGAGTCTTTTGCTTGTTTTGTTGTTCTTGAAATGCGTACTTGTTTTCGTTAATGATTTGCTTTTCTCGCTGTTTTTTTTGAATTCTGACTGTGTGCGTTTTATCTTTATGTTATTTTAACTTTATTTTTTTTTGCGTACCACAGCATGATTCGTTTGAGCGGTTTTGTTGGATTGGGTTTTTGGTCCTTTGCTTTTAGTTGAATTGGTGTTTCTTGGGGCCTGATCGGGGGGATTTGTTTGTTAGCTATTGGGGTCATTATTTCGTAGTTTTGGTTATGGTTTTATGTATTTTGATTTAACTTTGTCGAATTAGTTCTGGATTTCATTTTAAATAATTTTATGATTTTTAACTTTTTGACATTTTGTGTTCTTCGTTTCGCGTTTGTTTTGGGTTTTGTTTGTTCTATTGTTCTCTTTGGTTTGGTGTTCGATGTGTGTTACCTTGCGATGCATTTGCGATTTTGTTGGTTTGTTTTGGGTTGTTTTGACTCTTTTTTGTTTTTTTTAGAATCTGATCTTTGTGAGTTTTCTAACTCGGGTAGCTTTTTTGTTTATCGATTTTCTTTTATTTTATGACTGTAATTTATCTATTCCTCTTTAGGACGATTTCGATAAGGTTTTTTTAACTGTATGTTAGGTATAGCTGGAACACTTAGTTTCGTTCGGGTGGTTATCTTTTGCTGTACGGGGTTCTGTCGTGGGCCGGGTTTATGTGAGTGTCTTTTGAATATTGCTGTGTTTTTGATGTTTGGAATGGAGTTTGTTTCTGAAATATATGTTTGTGTTTTAGGTTTCTTTCTGCGTGATATGTCTCGTATTGTGATTTTTTTTTCCGTTGAGAACTAGTGTTAAGCATGTAATAATAATATTTTGCACTATAATTTTTATTTTTGCGTATTTTTTGCTTTTTCCACAAATAATGCCTATTCCGGTTTTTTTTTCTAGGTTATTTGAATTTGTTGTGGCTTTTCTTGAAGATGGTCTTGTAGGATTTAAGGTCAAATCTTGGGATAGGGTGTTTTATTGCATGTTTTCCACGAGCGTCTCGCTTGGATTATGTACCGTTTTCCGCGTTTGCGTTAGTTTGTTTTCTTTTTTGGGTGTCTGTGCGGTGAACATTTAAAATAATTGGCTGTGTTAGGTTTTGCCCTTGTAAATTATTATATATTTGATTTTTTTTGTTATCTTTTTTATTTAGTTTAGGTGTTTTCTTGATAATAATTCTTTCATTTGTCTACTCTTGTGTGAGTTTATGATATTTTTTGGGGCATCGCTTATTTGTGTTTTAATGAAATTTGATATTCGGCGGATCAGTTGATAGATTATTGGTGTAGATTATAATGATTTTAGATTGTATGGATATCTTTTGTTTTTTTTAAACCTGCTGAAGGTTTAATCATTTTCTTTGGACCTGGGAAATACTCCGCTACATAAATTGGACCGCGTGCTGTTGTTGGGTGTGTAAGAAGATATGTCAGTTGTTTTTGTCGTGTTTGTTTGTTGTGTTGTGCGCTTTGTGATGGGTGTGATGTAGTGTGTGTGGTTTAGTTTAACTGTGTTGTTGCGGTATGGTCTCTGTTTAGTGTATTGGTGGTTGTAGAATTTATGTCATCTCGTACATAATAGTACAAATATAATAATTCTAATCAGGTTTATGATCTTAGGTGCGTTAATTATAATCATTCTTAGGTATTTGTCTCTTTGATCTCTGAGAGCGAGTGATTTAAATTAGCGTATCGCGTATTATAAATGCGTCCAATGCTAAAATTCAAAATATGGAGGTCGCAGAGTAGTCAGTTGTGAAAAGAAGGGTTAAGGATATATGATGGTAATAGAAAAAAAAGTATTGAATGTTTTTTAAATCTTTTGAAATAAATTCTTCTTTCTAATATATAAAATATGTTTTTTTCGTATATATTTATTTTTTTAGGTTTAATTTATATTTCCTAAATAAAATTGTATTGAATAGGTAAAATAGCCAGTTTTTATTTTATTTATTCTTCTATTTATTTTCTTAATGATTCTATTATTATTATTTGAAATTAGTTATTGTTATTTTTATCTAATAATTATTTTATTTTATATTTTTTGCTTTTATCTATATTTTGTGTATTTATTATTAAAGTGTATATTTATTTATATTTACTTTATTATGTCACATGGTACTTAGGTTAGTAATATCATTGTACTGTATTTGCTTTATGTAATTATTAGTATATTATATGTAGTAGTATAATTATCTATTCACATAATTTAATAATACGGTAACCATGATTAGATATTTGACATTATTAGGATTATTTATATTTGTTTTTGATTGTGTTATTATGTATTATTTATTATGTATTGAGATATTTCTGTTATATTTTATGTTATATATTTATTACTATATTTAATTATTTATTTATATTTCATTTAGTTATTATTATTGATTATTATTTTTATTATTAATTTTTTTATATATTAATTAGTTTATTATTTATTTATTTATTCATTATTATTGATATTTATCTATTTATACTTTATTATTATTTTATCTTAATATATTATTTAGTTTATGTATTTGATATTTTATATGTTTACTTTCCCCTTATTTATATATTAGAGTATTTTTATTTGTTAATATATTTTTTTATCTTCTATAGTTGGTAATTGTCTAGAGGCCTAGTTCATTTGGTCCACCAGAATTAACACTAATTTCTAAATTCTTGTATTATTGTATATTTATTCATGATAATTATCACATAAAAATATCATGTGTACCTATTTTTCAAATTATTTATTGCCAAAGTTTTATTTGAGTTGTATTTTATTTATAGAAGATTTATCTGATATTGTATTTATTTTTGTATTTTATTCTATATTTGTAAGTAGTAATTTAAATACTGATCTGTCCACTCTCAATTCTGACGTGACTAGTTTACCCAGCTTCGATCTGTACCACTGACCATCATTGGTATATATTTTGAGGTCAGAAGAATCTTCTTCGTTGTTGCTCAAGAGAGTTCTTCTTCATTCTCTATTGTTCCGTGGGCGCGAATATGGTTGGTAGCGGAGCCGTAGCTTGTCATGCCTTGATGATACCTCGATCTCACGGAAGTGTGTCATATGCTTCGATCATTATCTAAGTTCTCATGAGTTTGGTTTTGCATTTGTTGTTGTATTGGTGGTTGTAGTTAGTTTTTCGTTTTGGGGTTTTTGGTTTTTAGGTTTTTTACTTATTTTATTGTCAACCCCCTCGAACTATTGAATGAAGCTTGAAATGTTTTCAAAACCTGACTCAATTTGTCATGCCTCATACTGTTAGTGGTAGAGTAACGTACGAATTATAATATATATGAGAATTATTAATAGCCCCATGTTGCGTATAGGAAAGATGTATTGAGTATTTAGGTTAAGAAATTATTAAATATTAATTTGATGATTAATTATATATCCCTTGTAAATTTTTTTATGATCTCCTTTAGACAAAAAAAAAAATTTATTATCGCCTTCCATAATTTTGTGAATTAATATATTTTTATTTGATTTTTTGAATATTATTTCACATTCATATTCGTTAATATTTTTAGTTGATTTTTTGCTTAATTATTTCTGCATGTTTCCTTGTCCTGTATTCTCTAATGATTCCTAGGATAACCAATCGATCAAGATCTGTTACCGCATGAGATTTTTCTAGTTATCAGCCTATGTCTCTTTTAAACCCTGTGCCTCCTCTCCCTATTTTAATATGGACAATTTGCTAACATGAAAAATCTTTTCTATTTCTCTCATACTACATTATGATTCTTTTATAGATATATTAAAGAAGCTACTGTATTTTTGAAAATTATGATTTATATAGGTGGATTTATTGTGCATAGAAATTCTTCTGTGCTGTAAATTAGAGAAAGTACCGTTTGTATTTTTTTTATGTGTATGATTTTTTTGTGTTTATTTTATGTTTGTGTTTTGGTGTATATTTTAATTTTTTTTATTTTTTATATATTGTTTTTTCTTAATTTAGTATATTTTGATGTTTTGCTTCCATCTTGATTTATTGTTTTTATTTTATCGTTATTTAGTTATTTTTTAATTTTATATTTTGAATTATTGAATTATTACTCTAATTTATATGGAGTTTATTGTATTTTGTATCATGAAGTAATAGTAATATCGTATTTAATGTAGAGTCGTAAAGTGATGATATATGTTATATTGTTTTTGTCATTTGTATTTTTTGTCCCTGATTTCTTTTGTTATTCTATAGGATATTAAATTTATTAGGTAGTGGTTGTTTGTAAGTGATGAGTTATAATTTTTTCTATACGTACATCTTATCACTTTTTTATATCTTTATATAAGTATTTTTAGATGCTATTTTTATTTTATATTATTTTTTTTTTATTGGTTTTTTTTTTTTGTGTTTTTATGAGTTATTCGCTTTTGTATATATGGGTTTTTTTTTTTGTTTTTATGGCATGGATGTTTGTTTTTGTGGTTGTTGTTAGCTTATATTCTTTTGTGTGTGTGTTGTTTCGCGGTTCCTTTTTTGCATCCTTTAATAGTAATCTTTTCTGCGTCACGTTAGTCTTTTTAGATCCTTTAGTTTAACTTTTCTTTCAGCAATATTTTCTATTATTTTAGTTATAACCTTCTCTAATTATGTTAACTTAGAAAATCTAGGGGAGGCGTGGTACAATTTAAATTTTTTTTATTTTATTATTATTTAAGTTCATATATATATTTTGGTTTAAAAATTAAAGAGGAGATAAAAATATATATTATTAGTATTGGTGAGTAATGTTTTGAATGCATGTGTTGGCGGGATTTTAAAAGCAACTCTATCGTTCTACACGGGGTTTGATTAATTAACTTATGTGCAGAGTTTATCTTCAATGGCCTTAGCCTCTTTTATTTGTTATTATTTTAGATAATATCTTTTTCAAAATTTTAAGAGATTAAGATATTTTTTATTTACCAAGTTATTGGCTAATATATTATGTACTAAATAATCAAATCTACTTTTCATATTAGATTGCATCAAGTTGATTCGCTATTCTAATTAATAATAGCATTTTTTGTGAGTTATTACCATGGTTTGTTTAAATAGAGGTTATATATTCTTTGTATATTAAAATTGTCTATTTTATTGATAATGATTATCTTCTTGGGTTCAGTTTATCAATAGTTATTCCGTGTTTTGTCGAGGATTTAATATTTCAGATAAAATATTGTATTTGATTTTGCTATTCAAAATTGTTGTGCAACAGAATGATTGTTTTTTGTGCTAGCGACTTTATTGAAGTGTTTTTATATATTTTCACATATTTGAGATCAATATTCTCCAGATATCTCATTTCTTATAGTTATTATTATACAGTTAATTAAATGCTTTTTTGATCGTTCGTCAAGAACTTGATCAGATAAAGCACGTATCTTAGCAAAAAAATTTAGATGGATAGGGACAGGAAATTTAATTTTAAATCGTGTCACATTGACGGGGTGTACGCGCTAAAAACCTCGGTACAAGCAATCTGACACCACCAGAAAGAAGGGGGCAACTTTGAATGAAATACGATATCTTCAACCCTATAAATCAGACCCTCACTGGGAGCTCAACCGTTACAAGGGCCGTTGCTAGGGGGTCGGACTCGTTGCTCTATTACTACAACGATTAAATCGAGTTAGTGTTAAATAATAGTAATGATTTTCTTTCGATTATGTTTTTCAATGCAATAAGTCAACCAGAGCATGAAGAAAGACGATTTAAACTTCGATTTTGGTGTAAAAAATCGATAAATCGATTCCAATCATCAAAAATGATTTCCCGATCATTTAAAACCTTCAAGGAACCAAAACTCCCCCTTTAGGGGCTAAGCCCCTGAGTTCAGATTCAAAACCTCCCAAATAAGTCTTCCAGACCTTAAAATCGATCTCACTGACCTTAAAAACCCTACCTTTGACACATCAAGTGTCATAATATAACGAAGTGATGGAAATTTCTGTCAGCCGCCGACATGACTGGAATTTCCATTCATTCAGAATCTCCATAGCATCCGAAAATGGTCTTCCAGACTTTAGAAACGAGTCCTTGCCTTTGACGTTCATTGATGCCTCTAGAAAAAAAATCCCCAAAATCCTTCGGAGTTGGAGACTTTGATCAAGTCAGCTGCTGACATGTCTGTAATTATGGGAAAAGCGCCGAAAAATGCTTAAAAGTTTCAAAAAATGCTAAAAGTAATAAAAAAATGCTAAAAATTACATTTTTTAGCGGATTAGGTTGCCAGATTTAGCGACAAATCTGTCAGCTGCTATTTTGCCTGACAAAAGAGCCCCTTTTACTACTGACGTGGGGTAGTGTCAATTGCTTTGTTGATGTATATTTCTACTAGAAGATTGTGAAATGGAGGAGGAGTTTGGTTGAAACCCGTAAGGATGTTTTGTGTTAAATCAGAGCATATATACGTAAAACGGGGTTACTTGGAACGGGTTTTAGCTTCAATTAAAAAAATTTCTATGTTGTAGTGATATAAAATGGTTAGTAAGTAATTAAAAATACGGATGAAACATTGTAGTATATTTACATGCAATTTATGTGTTCTTTCTGCTGTTTATATCTTCAAAGGAGGGTCAACCAGGGTTGCATTGGGCAACTGCCCGGGGAGCTGCCCACTACCCACCCGAGGCTGGCTTTTTAAACATAAAAACCCAGGCCAAAAAGAAGGCTCCGGCCCAGTATAAGTTTAAAATAAGAACAGAAGAAAAAAGAAGCAGAATTATTACATATATTTACACTGTAATTACAGTATTATGGCAAGAAATGTTTTTTTTGTAAAGATTACTACATTTGTATAACTAATTAATTAATTTATAGTTTCTTTAATTTGTAAAAACCATTTAAAAAACAATTAATTTTTCTAGTTTAAAGGAAGCCCTCTTAATTCAAGATGATAAGGTGATAAAGGAAAAGATTGATAAAAATACAATTATATTATTCAATGATAGCCTACAAGTTTTTGCCTGATTTTGTTTCTATCTTACATTTTTAGGAGAACGAGAAACAGCCTGTTTCCTTCGCTCTTCTTCTTCTTCTTCACACACAAACACACTCATAGCCACAAACACATTATATATAATATATATTATATATATTATATTATATATATATATATATTATATATATATTATATTATATATATAATATATATATATAATATAATATATATATATATATATATATATATATATATATATATATATATATATAATATATATATATATATATTATATATTATATATATTATATATATATATAATATAATATATATATATATATATATATATAATATATATAACAATATATATATATATTAGGGATGTGCCGAATAGTGGAAAAGCCGAATACCGAATATTCGGCTAAAAGTTTCGGACAAAAAAGAATACCGCAATATTCAGGCCGAAAAAAACCACTTCGCTACGGCCGAATTGTTATTTCAAAGTTTGGTCATCAGCATTTAGAAAATAAAGAAAACTAGACTGGTCAACAAAAAAAGGTGAAATTTTCTTGGATGGACTTTTGTAGAGATATATAGTAATTCGGAGGTTCTGGATTTCATATATATTCTCGGATTTGCTTTATCACATCCCGTTATCGTGCAATCATGGATCCCTATTTTTGCATATTCCCTAGGAATGACAAAATGCCGAAGTTGTCGTGAGCTGTTGGTTTCGAGGTTGCATGAAAAATGACTACTGAACCATGGCACAAGGGTAAACATTTTTATCGTAACAGATGAAGCAGGCTGCGGAGGGCTCTTCCAGTTCAGATGGTAAACTCTTGTGTATTGCAGTGAATTGAGGCCTACTAACTCACTATGGACTCCCAGCCAATACGACGCAGGTTGAGTGGCGACTGTTTATTGACACTTCAAGAGCAGTTGAAAGTGTGTGTTGTTACACAACGGCAACAGGTATGCTTCGGTTCCAGTAGGGTACTCGGTACGGATAAGAGAGGAGTATGCAAAAATCAAGACAGTTTGGAGAGGCTACAATATCAGGTACATGGATGGTAAATATGCGTCAACCTCAAAATGGTAAACATTTTGCTCAGTCCATCAAGCAGGTTTTCACCAAATCTCCCTGCTTCCTGTGCTATTGGGATAGCCGGGCAGCAAAGGATCACTGGACCAAAAGAGAATGGCCACCGAGGGAAACCTTGATGCCAGGTGACAGGAACATCGTACGTGAACCTCTTGTACAGAGAGAAAACATCATCTTACCTCCACAAGACATAAAACTTGGTTTGATGAAACAATTTGTGAAGGCCTTGGACCATGATGGTGAATGTTTTCCGCGTATATATGCTCAACGTTTCCTGGTCTGAGTGACGAGAAAGAAAGCTGGATATTTGATGGCGCCACAAAATACGGACACTCCTCCGTGATGCTGCCTTTGGCTACAACATGACTGTGTTAGAGACAAGAGCGTGGAATGCTTTTTCAGATGTAGCACGCATTTTCTGGGGAACAGGAAAGCCGAGAACCACTAACATTGTACAGGAACTGCTAGACAGTTTTCATTCTCATGGATGTAAATTAGTATAAAGTTGCACTACTTACATTCTTCACCTAAGAAAATTTTCCGGAATACCTAGGCGAGTTAGTGATCGAGCGGGTGAACGCTTCCATTAAGATCTAAAGTTCATGGAAAGACGTTACCAGGGCAATTGGGATATCAATATGATGGCCCACTATTTGTTGGGGCTTGATGAGGGATATTCCAGACGTTATCACCGTAGATCGTCTACGAAGAGAAAGTTAACTACCATCGTAGGTATGTTTACATTAACTAAACTCATTCCTTCTATTAACATTCATTGTTGTCCCCATATTACTCTTTATTCATAGTTGGTATTATATGTTTTAACATATATCTATCAAAGACATGTATCAAATCATTGCGATATGTTTCTCTCCCTTCATATATCCAATATATATATATATATATTAATATATATATATATTTATATCCTATATATATATTATATATATATATATATATATATAATATTATATATATATATATATACTATATATATATATATATATTATATATATATATATATATATATATATATATATATTATATATATATATATATATAATATATATATATATATATATTATATATAATATATATATAATAAAGATAAATATATATATATATATATATATATATATATATATATATATATATATATAATAGGGATGTACCGATAGTATCGGTATCGGTATCAGTAGTATCGGCCATTTTTGATGGTACCGGTGTATCGGTTAAAATGGCCGATACTTAGCCGATACTTCTTTCTTTTTGGTGAAAAAATTATGAGAAACTTTTAGATTCAATAATAAATCTAGTCGATATAGAATAGCTAGTACCAAGTTATGTTTTTTTTCCCTCGATTTCCTTTTTAACTTTAGATTTTCAGCGTTTCTCCAACTTGGTTTTTGGCGTAAAATTTACCTATTTGGACAGCCATTATTATAATTTATACAGATTTTAGTTTCCTTTTTTAGTTGATCAATAGTATTTTTTTTGTACGCAATTTGTGAGAGCTTGTGAGTGCGTGAGTGTTTTTAAACTTTCTGGATTTTCAATATTTTAGATATTTGCCTGTAAATAGGGTTTTATCGTTTTAAAATTTAGGTTTAGCGTACGAATAAATTTTTCTCAATTTCTCCTTTGGTTTTTTTGTCTATTTGTTTTTTGGTCTGTTTTTTTTTTTTTTGTGATTGCGTGTGGCGTGTGCATGTGCGTGTGCGAGTGCCGGTGTCAAGATGCAGATTTGCATAGGCGTGGCTTTCTTTTGACTTTACCAATATCAATGGCTTGCACTCTAAATCTGGAATCCATGGAATACTACCTCTCTAACTCTAACCTAATTTATGCTCTTGTCTGAGACCCAGATGGCTAAGAATTCATCCTTCAACTCGTTAAATATATCCAACTATAACTTATTTTATAATTTCGTTTGAAAAGGGTGGAGTATGTGCCTATGTATAAAATGAAAAGATATAAAGCAAAACATAAACACGTCTCGAGAATCTCGAATTCCTAACCTCGATGTTCTGTGGCTTAAAATCTTTCTTCCTTCTACTACAATAATTCTTATGCTTCTGCTACTGTTCTCCTTACAAGGACAGATTTTCATGCCTTTTTTGATTACATTACTACTTCTTCACGAGACTGTTTATCTTCTCATCCAATACTGAGGTCCTCTAATTTTAGGGGATTTCAATGTACACAAACTGAATTGTTGGGTTTCCTCTCGTACTGATTTAGTTGGGAGGAAGCCGAATCATTCAGTAATCTCAACGATCTGGAGCAACTGATTAAATAACCTACACACATTCCGGATCGTCCCAACCTATTCTTGAACACACTTGACCTATGTTTTCACACTAGTCCTTCTCTTATAAATACACCACCTTCGCTCCTATCGGTAAATCTGAACACAACTTAATATCACTTAATTTTAATACTTTCTCTTCCAACATCTCCATCCTGCCTATGCGGTTTTTCTGGCACTTTGATCGGCCGATTGGGGGGCACTTGCGTTGCTTTACGCTAACTATAATTGAAGTGACTGCTTTGACTCTTAAGAAGCTTCAGATTCTGCCGATAAAGTGGGAACTGTAAATTGTTAATGGATGAGCAGGTTCATTCCTCTTGGACTAAATATTTTTCTCCTCAAAATCCATGGTTCGATCGTGCTGTTCTCTCTGGCCCTTCAGGCTAGAGACAATGCTTATCGGTGTGAAAAATTCTCGTTATCCTATCACTCTTGCAAATTTTCATTCAGCTAGAAATCGTTGCAGGGATACTCCTTGACGAGCAAAGCGGACTTTCAATTAAAGAAAAATGCGATGACCTTCCTGGTTCTCCTACTGACAAATTCTCTTCAGGCCTCAATCCCAAAACATCTCTAACAACTTCTGTAATTCATCCTTTCCTCCTCTTATTCTCTCTGATGAGTCTCTTTCTAATATTCCAACTAAAAATACCATCATCTCTTGTTTCCTATTTTCCTCTAATTCAACCCTGGCCCGATTCTGGTATTCCTCTTTCTCCTCCTTCTCCTTCTCAGGTGTCTATGCCTTTACCTGTCATTTCATTTGATGGGTGCATGAGCTTCTGAAATCTATGAACGTTAGGAAGGCGGTGGCCCGGAATGGCCTTCCTCTCCGAGTTTTGAGGAAGTGTGCTTTCGTGCTGACCCCACCCATCGTTCAACTATATTCTCTATAGCTTAAAATTAGGACTTTCCCTCAGTGTTGGGAAGGCGCATATGTCCAACCTGTTCCGAAAAAAATGAATGCTGATCTTATCCTTCTAACTTTTCGCCCTATAGCTCTCCTTGTATTCTATCTAAGATCTTTGAAACCCTTCAACTCTCACTTCTTAGATCATCTGGAAATCTCTTTCCCTTCTTTCTGATTACGCAGTACGGCTTTCGTGCTCGAGATCTCTAGCGATCATACTTTCCTATTTAACAGATTTTATGGTTTTTTCACGCCCTTAGGAGCTACGGAAAGCACTTGTGTGGTTTCCGCTTTACAAAATCCAAAGGCATTTGAACCGGAGTTATTGCACGCGTCACTGCTCTCCACCCCCTTTATGTTTCCTCCTTCTCTTTGGCTTTCTTATGTCTAGCTTTCTTTTCAAATCGTTCATGTTGGCTGTTGTGATGGGCGACTTCTTTACTTTTTCTGTCAATAGTTGGTGTTCCTCTAAGGGTTTCTGTTTTTAATCTCCCTACATTTTATTCCTGCTTTTCATCATGATCTTCTCACCTGCACATCTAACTCAATCCACTCATATGTCGATGACTTGACCCTTCATTCTTCAACTCTATCAACTCATGCTCCGCTCTTTTACTTCTGAATTGCCTCTCGTCTTAATCTTTCCGATTCTTTTCTCTCTGATCTGGATCAGAATTTCAGGGTTGGGTCGTCTCATGCTCTTTTGAAATTTAATTCTTTAAAAACCAAACTTCTACAAATCTCTCCCTCTCTAAGACACTTAACTTTTTTATCTCTTTCGACATTCCTCTCGTCTCTCCTGTTGACAATATAAACATCCTGGCTTAACATAAACAAAAAAAATGTTTTGAAGAGACTTACTTTTTTTCCTCTTACTCAGTTCTACTTCACCTAATACAGGGTCTCATCGGCCTTGTATGGGAGTAACTGCTCTCATATCTGTAGGGGCGGGACTCTGGTTTTCATCCGCTTTTGATAAGGTGTCGAGTAGAGGCAAAGACTTATAAACTGTCCTGTACTTTCTAGTTCACTTGGCCCTTTTTCTATCTTTGCTGCGCGATGTTGGAGCTTTATCCCTTTTCTATAGGTACTGTAGAGCCCAGTGTCGAGGCAACTATCCACTCGCGTACCACCATCTTTACGACGCCCTCGTAGCACAAGGGGGGCTGTGTCGGCACATGAGTTTTGTTGTTGATGTTAGTAACTCCAGACTGATTCGCTCACTGCGGTGCTTCTTTCTTTCTGCCACCTCTGTTCTGTGGAATTCTCTCCATCTTCTGTGTCCTACTCAATTTTATTTCCCTCACTTTAAAGCCTGCGTCTGTGCTCATCTGCCGTAATTTGCGTTAGATGGATTTTTGAGGCGTTCAACACCCACTCCCTGAATAGGGTGTTCTGCCCATGAGCGGCGGTGACAACTGTAAAAAAAATAAAATAAAAGGTCTAAAGAACTAAGAAATTGAAACACAAGAAATGGGCACCATCCGACGGTGAAACACTTCTAAAGATGCATTAAAGATAGCAAACATAACCGAGGAGCTTGCTCGCTTGACATAAAAAAAAAAAAAAAAAAAAAAAAAAAAGAGACAGAGAAGTTGGAAGCCGCCTTATCTGCAACCCTGGCAACAGCACTGATAGTGACGGTGGTGGCTTTTCAGCAAATAAACCCTACTGAAGATGAAGAGGATTTGGGTATGTTAGATTTGATAAGTCCATGGCCGAAATTGCATTGACTTCTCATTCACCTTCAAAAAGGAATCACACCAGGGAACCTCAACGTAAAAACTGAAGAGAACAGTCATCAGGAGGCAAAGATAATTCAATTTGCAGTCTGTGAAAAGAGGAGATGAGGCTCTACGAGAACATGAGATGCTGCCTACAGAAGGGAATCCTTTCATGCGTGAAAATGGGCCCAGGTTTTCATTATTATCAGTGCTTGCAGGCAAATAATTATCAGCACCTCCTTCATCAGTCGAGAGAGAGCGTATTTTTAGTGTAGGAAGGAATGTAAACACCCCAAAGGAACATCTCTCGCCAGATACTAGCTGAAAGCTTTAATGTTTTGCATCACATTTGTGAATTTTGAAATTTTGAGTATTGAATGATATCTATCTTAAAGAAGTATTTTATATGTCATGTTTGAGTAATAGCGTTTTTTTTGTTTTACTTTTCGGCTGATTTATTGAGGTCTCTTCTTTCATTATTTTTATTCTTTATATTGTAGCTAGTTAAGAAATCTTCTTGTAAATTGTAAATCATGTTAAAACATAACAGCTAGTAGCTAAAACTTTGTTAATACTTTACTGGAAAATGGAAATGGAAATATTTTTTAAATCAACAACAAACATAAAAAAGTTATTCAATATTATATTTGCAATTATTATTCCTTAAAGGTACTATTTAATTTTAAATAATATACTTGGGCACAACCCAATTGAAATATAAATGACTAAGTAATGTTTGTACAGGAAATGCAATCTTGAGTTGCCTAGGCAGTGCACAATGTTCTATCTTATTACCTGTGTATTTATTATATTAAATAAAGTATCGGTATCGATCGGTATCGGCACCTAAAAAATAGAGTATCGGGTATCGGTATCGGCCTCTTTTCTGGTATCGGTACATCCTAATATATATATATATATATATACTTATATATATATATATATATATATAACTAATATTATATATAAATAATATATTATATATTATATATATATATATATATATATATATATATATATATATATAATATATATACATATACTACCTATATATATATATATATTTATATATTATATATATATATATATTATATATATATAATATAATTATATATATATGTATATTATAATTATATATATATATATTATATATATATATATATATTATATCCCAAAAGTAAGTGTACTGATCTCGACAAACGGTCAAAATCATAAATTTTCAAATCTGTGTTACATACAATATCTCACAAATGCGATTTGATATGCAAAAACCGATTTTGGAAATCAGCACATCAATTCAATTGCGAAACCCCGTCCAAGAAATTTCATCTTTACCATATACAAACTACAAAGTAATAAAACAAAAAGTAATAACTATTTCTTACATAGCAAAACCATTCACATATTAAAAATAATTAAATGCAAAATTGAAAGTTTCGTAGTTAAAGCTATTAAACTAAACTTCATTTGAATAAGCTCTAAGGTTAAAATGACAGAACATTAGCCGTTCTCCATCAGGGGATAACCTATTTATTGTGGCTTCATAAATATTTCCTCTGTTCTAAATATTCTTTCAACTTTTTTTTGATGACGGTGGAGTTGAAAGGTATTTTTATTGCTAGTTTTTTTTCAAATTCATAAAACTTTTTCCAGTTTTTCCACCAATTGAAGGGATTATCATTGTCTTCACCACTGGCCAAAGTAGGCAAACTTATATCTTTTTTATTTCTTGATGTAATTCGTCATGTCGCCTTTTAAACTTTTATGTCACAATAATCACACATCCGTCACAACGTCGGGACTTTCTTTTTTCACTTCTCACTTTCTTTTTCTGTAGACGATTTTGCTGGCCACTATCTTCTTTAACAATCATTAAAAGAAGTGAAAATGCGAACCTTTCAGCTTCCTTTCCCCACTAACGTGAATCCATCGCTCAGCCACAAGCAGTCAGAAGCATAAATTTTCATGCATTTCTTTCCATGCCTCAATGACCATATTTTTTTACTGAATCATCTGATTCATGTTGAAAATTAGCTTGAATCGCAGATCTAAGAAGTAGCTACACACAAAGATTTTATCACATAGAAAATTAGAAAGTCTTTTTTCTACTGAATTCTTAAGCTCTTCAACGAGTGTATTTATTCCACTGAAGCTTTTGCTTTTTTTAATTGCCTTATTTATAAAAAAATAGATTTATTGCTAAAAATGGAAGGGATCACTTGGCGACTGTTACTTCACGTTTAATGCTTGTTTTAGTGATGTTGTCAATGGCTCAAGTAAATGGACATAACTTTTGCCCACTGAAAAATCAGTCAACCAGTTTCTGATTGCATTAGCACGCGCTACTCTCGGATACGGGGACTTTCGTTCCACAATCTTTTTACAGCATCATCACTCTCACCAGTTCTCTTCACGCCGTGTAGCAACCGCTCCTGATACTTCTCGCCTCGCTTCGACCATCTCCACGCTCGATCTCGTAAGTTTCTTTTAGCTTTGCAGGCCTGCCGTTGCCTGAATGGTGAAATGAGAGATCCTCCTCTCTCCCCCTCACAGCTCACCACTACTCTCTACCACGCACTTCTGCACATACACTCCTCTCCGACCTCACCGCTCGAATGCATACGCCTCTGCCAACTCGTCTACACATCAACCACTGACATCTCGCAACTAGCACACGCACCTCTCTCTCTCACCAAGCCTACACATGTCTTGGCTCCATTTACTCCCGTACTCACTAACACTGCACATTCCTATTTTTAGAATCTTGAAAAATGTCAATAAGGCCCTTTAGGATCTGACAAATGACAAAGATTTTTGCCATATTGTCTTTCTTCAAAATTTGGCTATATTTTTAATTTTTTTGGAAATAAGTTTCTAAAATTTCAATTTAAATTGAAATAACTTTTCCCCTTATGTTGACGTAATTTTATTTTTTTTTATAAAGCTCAATATTCGGCCCGAATGGTTCGGCAAAAAGCCGTAATACCGAATATTCGGTATTGGCCGAATAGGCCGAATACCGATACTTACTGAAGTATTCGCACATCCTAAATATATATATATATACTATATATATAATATATATATATATATTATATCAATATTATATATATATGTATATATATATTATATATATATTATATATATATATATTATATTTATATATATTATATATATATTATATATATATATATATATATATATATATATATATATAATTCTGCTGAAGATATATATTATAAATTTTAAATATTTAATAAAATTTATTTTGCCCACCCGTTTTGCCCAAAAAACCCTGTTTTTTTTAATAAAACCCGGGTGGGCCGGGCAATTAAAAAAAAAACTGTTTTTTTTGCAACCCTGGTCATAACTGTAGTAAGGTGACAAAACTTCAATGGGGGTTACTTGGAACACCCATTCCAAGTCACCCAGGGAGGCCATTTCAAGTTAAATTCTTGACAGTAAGTACTTAAATTTGGTTATATCATATTGTGTTCCCATCTTACAACACCTATGATTGCAGCAAGGTGCTCCTTTAGGTCCTCCCTCTGTCCACATCGTATACAAGGTGCATTTGCCTCCTGGAGGGTTTTTATATACAACAAATGGAGGCAGAAGGGTGCCATCGGCCGACACACACAAAATTACAGTTACACACGACTTGGTGTAATTTGCAACACAATCTGGGTATTTAATCCCCCTTAGGTACAGGTATTTCTTCAGTCCGGGGTTATCAGCCAAGTTGGTTTCGTCATAATTGAATAGGCCTATTTTTTTTGCTCCCAATCGTAAGGACATGCTTCCATTCCTTATACGGTAGCTTAAAGAGCCTGCACCAACTGCCGATTACTATAATCGGCATAAGTTCTCGTTCCTTTTTGTCTAATATATGACCTCATCTTGAAATTTTGATAAATATGGTACTTAATATTTTCTTTAGTTAAGTAATTATTTTTAAACTAAATTTTAATATTTTATAAGTAATTTATCTCATCAGTTTCTTTAAATCTATTAAATAGTCTGAAAAAAGCAAAATAATTAGCAGAAAAATGCATTTTAAAACAGTAGGGGAAACTTGGAACACCCATTCCAAGTAGCCTCATTACCCTGTGTTGAACAGGATAGATTCGGCGAGACTGAGATGGGAAGGGGGGGGCATATACCATAGTAAGGATGCCGGGAGCAGGAGTTGCGAGTAGAAGGTGGTGGTGGAGAGTGGAGGGAGTAAGACCGAGGGGAAGATGGAAAGATTGCGTGGAAAGAGCCCTGAGAAGACATGGACTGCCCGCAATGCCCCAGCTAATGGAGGATGGTGTACTTCTGGAAAGGACTGCGTGGAAATCGATGTTGTCTCCGCTGACAGGCCGTAGGCCTCCCTGAGGGAAGACGTAAGTAAGTATATATATATATATATATATATATATATATATATATATATATATTATTATATATATATATATATATATATATAATATATATATATATATATATATAATATATATATATATTATATATTATTATATATATATATATATATAATGACTATATATATATATATATATATATATATATATATATATATATATATATATATATATATATATATATATATATATATATATATATTATATATATTTTTTTCTTTTAATAATACTATGCAATATATATGGGTAAATCCATATGGAACCTACCAATATTTTTTCAAATTTGAACATTACAATCACCGATTTTGATGGTATGTTTTATGCAGGTAGAACTCAACGAGACAAATCGATTGAGACTAGTCTGACGTTTCTATCTTACATAGAACCAGTTATGGCTTCCTTCAATTTTGAAAAAAATTGCAATTTTTAAGGTTCTGCCTAATTCCAAAAATTCCTAACTTCGTTAGTTTTTATCGTAGAACATTCGTTCATATTTCATTTTAAAGCTACAAATTAGCTGTACAACATATTCTTAATGCATCTTTTACCTACAAGGTCAAATAAAAAAGTTGAATGTGACCTTGACCTTTGACCTTGAATAACAAAAAACATGGTATCTTTGATTTTTTTTCATTTCTTGTACAAATATTCACCATCATCTTAATAACCTTCATGCCAAATTTCATAGTGGGACATACATGGTATCAGAAGTTACAGGCATTTAAATAACTATAGGTATAAGAAAATCTGAAAACGATATTTTTTGATCTCTAATATTTTTACAAATTCCTAATTTGGTTATTTCTAATCACTAAATGTACACAAATATACCATTTTAAAACTGATGATTAGCTCTACAACTTTTATTCTATACATTTTTTACCCAAAAGGTCAAATAAAAACGTTGTCTAACCTTAAAACAACATTTTTTGGGGTTCAAACTTCTTCAATTACTTACCTAATACCTAATCATATTTAAAAAAATAAAAAAAATATATGTTATTACACTAAGTTTCTTGAATCTTAAATTAGTAATGTAGTTATTTCTTGAGAATTATTTGCTTTAGATTTAATAATTTTTTTATTTTTTTCAGGCAAAAAATATACATTCAGGAAAATCGGGCAATGTCAAAAGACTTTGTAGCAAAGAACAGTGCATTTAACCTTACAGAATGTTATTATGTTTGTGACAAATGCAGGAAAAAAATTACAAAAAAGATGTAAAGAATTTTTAAAACCTACTGAAACAATAGAAAATGAACCAGCAAGAGATAATGAATCATCATCTTCAAATGATAATGAAATGTCAAAAAATAATCTTTTAGTTGACAAAGATACAGAGCTGAAAGTACTTAATGAGTCTCTATCAGTCATTGGAGAGTCTAGGGTTGTGAAAAAAACGGTTTTTTTTAATTTGTTTTTTTTTTGCAAAAAAAAAACGTTTTTTTTTTAAAACAAAAGTTTTTTTTTGTTTTTTATTAAAATTACCTCTTTTTATGTATATTAAAGATGTTTTAAATTACCAAAACCCCTTCTAGGCCTAAATATTGACTATTAATACGGATTTTATATATATATATATATATATATATATATATATATATATGTATATATATACTATATATATTAATATATATATATAATATATATATATATATATATATATATATAATATATATCTAATATATATATACAAAAATTCTAAAAAACTTATATATATTTTATTAAAATATTATATATATATAATATATATATATATATATATATATATATATATATATATATATATATATATACGGTATATATATATATATGTGATCAAAAAAAGGATGGTATAACAGGTGGTTTTTGGGGGTGTCGGGAGAAAATGAGAAATGGTAAGGAAAGGTGATTGATTTCTGAGGAAAGAGGTATGTGTGTAAAGTAATACTTTTCTTAAACACAAGAGTATCCATAAGTATAATAGAATTGGTGTAGTAAGATGGTTATCGAAGTGAAAAGTATGATTGATTTTGTGTTGGTTTGGTGAAGAAGGAGATGTTGAAGTAGCGTCGGGCGGGGAGACGTGGACCACTTTAGGTATAACTTGGTCTCCCTGACTCTCCCCTAATGCACTTTTGGAATTTTTTTTTTTTGTAAATCAAGGCCCTATAGTCGGGCATAAGCACACAAAACTAATAATGTAATTCTAATAATAAAAGTTTTATTAAAGTTTGAATAACGCCTAGTCAGCCTGACCGTGGAGGGGTGAAGCGGACCACCATTGAGGGGTGACTCGGACCATCTGTTTAAATTCGTCTTTTACGTATAATTTCAATTTTATATTTTAATTTTTACTTAATATAATAATTATTTATCATATTAAAATTCGTAATAAGTAATAAAATGTCAATAATGATAAATATAAACTACAAATATAAATAAGGTGGTCCGATTCACCCCTCTCCGCCCAAAAATTTTGACACTTTTTTTTGAACTCGTTTTTTTATTAAAATTTCATTTTTTAAAAAATTTTCACCTAATTAAGTACTTTTTATTCACATTTAAATTAATTAATACAAATAAAAATGTTAATAATAATACGTAAAATACGAAAAACAATGGTGGTCCGCAGCCACCCCTGCCATCAATTTTTAACCGGGGGGTGGAATCGACCAAAGTTAGGCCCGTTTTTTTGCCACTAAATACTGTTGGATCAAAAATTCTTTGCCAGTTTAAAGCTAACATACTCGAGTGTATCCACTGAAAAAATAATTAAAATCGATCCACAATTTTTTATTTTATAAAAAAGTTAAAAAAAAACACATTTTTTAAAAGTGAAGTTCTATTGAAGGAAATTTTGTACCCTAATTTCTAACATTTTTTAAAAATATAAAACTTTCTAGAATTAAATATATGATCTAACATAAAACTTGTAGTACTAACCGCGTGGCTATAAAATGAGGCGAAAAAAATTTTTTTTTTTTTTTTATTATTTTTTATTTTATTTAGAGTGGGACCGAATCACCCTCCTAAAGAGGCGGGCCTGGTCACCCCGCCGACGCATATGTTGGATGTTTAAATCAGTGAGGGGTTTTTAGAAATGGGATTATCGGATCTTATGTTGTTCTATGTAAAATTAAGTTTTAGTGGGCTTGGATGGAGAGAAGGTGATACGGAAGGAAGAGGGTAAAATTAAGAGTGAGAAGTTTAGTGAACAAGGTAATTAGGATAATTATGTAAGAACACTCGCAAGTAAATCAGTTGAATGTGAACAAGCTGAACAAATAAATCTGGAAGCAATTGTTAGGTGCAAAAGAGTATGTTGGGTGTGCTAAAGTAGGAGGTAAGAATGCTAACAGTGAGTGGGGGAAGAAAGAGGTGATGCAAGCGGTTAAAAGTAAAAAAAAAAAGCGTGGTTGATTGTACAAAAAGCAAATGATGAAGTTTCAAAAGAAAGATGCTTGGAATTATATAAGGAAGGAAAAAAGAAATGCTAAAGATGCATACGTAAGAGAAAAGAAGAGGTATGAACAGTTTGGACGGAGGATGAATGGGACATACAAGGGATAGGAGCTCTTCTGGAAGGAAGCGCGAAAGGTTAAAAATTAGAATAAGGGGGAACCTGCTCATGAATAATGATAGGGATGGTGTTTGTAACTGATGATAATGATCGATGGGAAGTGTGGAAGAACACTCGGAAAATCTGTAATAAATATTGGGCAGTAATGATGAGTGAAGTGACTGTGTTGTGGGTTTGATGGTGCAGAAGGAATAGGTATTTTGGGATGAGGTTTATTAGCAAAGAGGAGGAAATGGGTAGGAGTGAGAAAGTTGAAAATGGTAAATCTGCAGGGTATAGATGAAATTACTGGTGAACTGATCAGAACGGAGGCAAGATGGTGATTGATTGGATCTTTAAGTTGTGTGTAACAAAGCGTTTATGGGGGTATAGTTTTGAAGGGTTGGAGGAGAGCAGTAATAGTAACCCCTTATATAAGGGTAAGGGAGACAAAGGGAACTGGTAGAAATTATAGGGTATTTAGTTTATTGAGGTGTTGTAGGGAAGATACTATGCTGGTGTTTTGGTCAAAAGAGTGTGCCGAGTGACTGAAGACTGATTGGTGAAGAACAAGTGCGTTTAGGAGTAGTAGAGGAGGTGTGTGGATCAAATCTTTTACATTGAAGCAAAATGATAGAGAAAATGAGGGAGAGGAAGAATAAATTGTATTTACGGTTTTATGGATTTGCAACAGGGGTTTGACAGGGTTAATAGGAAAGGTCTATGGCAGGTGTTTAGTGATATATGGTTATACAGTGTTGGTGATAGGCTTCTGAATGGAATCAAAAGTATGTATGACATAGTGGGGCGTGTGTAAGAATAAATGGTGTCAACAGTGATTGGTAATTTTAATAGCAAAGTGAGGCAGGGTTGTTATGTCTCCTTGGTTTATTCAATTTGTATATGGTTGGGTTATGAAAAGAATTGAAGGTGGGCGTGAACAGGAAATGGTGTTAGAATGATGGAGATGAGTGGAGGGGTGCCCTACCTATTATATGCGGATGATTGGTTTTGTGTGGCGAATCTGAAGAGTTTGAAGAGGATTGGTTGAGAGATTTGGCAGGGTGTGAAAAGGAGGGTTTGAAAATAAACGTAGATAAAAGTAAGGTTATGTTGTTGTGAGTGAGGACAGAATCCTCAGTGTGAAGTTTATGTTAGATGGTGAGGCAGCTGGAATAAGTGTCTGAGTTTAAATATTTAGGCGTAATGTTTGGGATGAGAAGGGAGGGATGATGCAGAAGTTTAGCAGGAAAAGTTGTGAATGGCAGGAAGGTGGGCTGGTGCAATTAAATCGTTGGTGAATGTAAAGGACTAAGTCTTTAGTGCGCTAGGTCTTACATGACGGGTATATTTTGTTACCTGTGTTATTGCATACAGTAGTGAGACTATGGTCTGGAATAATGGAATAAGATCTAAAGTTCAATGTGTTAAGATGGACAATCTAGGCATGCTAGGTGTGAGACAGAATTGATAAAATGAGGGAATGAAGAACATATTAGAGAGTGTGTGGTGTGAAGAAAAGGGGGGGGTAAAAAAACGGAAAGGGGGGGGGGGGGGGAAAAAAATTAAAAAAAAATAAAAGTATGTTTGAGATGGTTTGGTCATGTGGAAAGGATGAATGAAATTAGTCGGTTTTTTAAGTGGATGTATAGTGGCGAGTGTGTTGAAAACCGACGGCTGGGAGATCGAAGAAAAAGAGTTTGAGTCAGAAAACGAATGTCTGAAGGACAGAAATGTGAGTTTGGCAAGAGGCGAGAATAAAGGTGGCATAATAAGAGAGAATGACGGGTTTTGTGAAGGGGGTATGGTTGTGGCCCACCTAGGTCAAGGGATGTACCCTTACACTGACGATTTACTCAATAGTGAGGGTCCGTCGCAGTCCCGTGAAACCTTATGGGTGGATTTTTCAGACTGCGACGAGTCTTACTAATTAATTGTACAGAGGGGGGGTAAGGCTGGGCTTTCTTTTCGCACTTTTGTCATATTCTTCTACTGCTTTTCTTTTCTGATGCTTGTTAACGCACCTTACCACCAGTCTTGGGGAGAAAAAGGTAGGTGAAAGATATCATATATATATATATATTATTAAAAATAAAAAAAAAATAAATAAAAATATATATATATATATATATATATATATATAATATATATATTATAATAATATATATAAATAATATATATATATATATATATATAATATAATATATATATAATATATATATATATATTAATAATAATAATAATTATAATAATAATCAGATCATGTGAAATGTAATAATTATATGCCCTAGAGCACTAATAAAACTTTGTTAAGTACTAAACTCTACTTTATATATTGTATACCTCTTTTAACATATTGTATTTACTGTATTTTAATGCTAAATACCCTAAAAAGACTTGATATATATGAAAAATAAGTAATTTAAAAAAAAAAAATACACTGATTGAAATGTCAGAAGATAATCTTTTTGTTGACAAAGATACGGAGCTGAAAGTACTTAATGAGTCTCTATCAGTCATTGGAGAGTCACCAGTAAAAAAACAAAGACTTGAAAAAGGAATTTACTATAAGGAAGAAAAAGCCAAGAAAATCCAAGATAAAATATGCAGTACATTACAACTTCTTTCAGCACCATCAACATCCAAAGACCATACAAAAGCATCAGCCTCTGATGTAAGTGCAGATGAAGAAATAGTTAATCAGCTGAAAGAAAAATTCAATACAACAGAAAAACGTTCAGAGAAACTTCAAATTTTGACTGTTCTTCCAAAAAGCTGGAGCAGATCAAAAATCCAGGAAGAGTTCAAGGTAACCCAATACATGGCTAGACAAGCAAAAAAATTAGTAAAAGAAAAAGGTGCAACGGCTCTCCCAAACAAAAGATTACCAACTTTCTCAAAAGAAACTGAAAATATTATCTTACAGTTCTACAAATGTGATGATATAAGTAGGATTATGCCAGGAAAGAAAGATTATAAATCTGTCAGGAAAGAAGGAGTTAAGGTACAAGAACAGAAACATCTAATTCTTTGTAACCTCAAGGAAGCATACAATTTATTTAAAACAAAAAATCCTTCCGTAAAGGTAGGGTTTTCAAAATTTGCAGAACTTAGGCCAAAGGAATGTATATTAGCAGGCGGAGCCGGAACACATAGTGTATGTGTATGCACCATCCACCAGAATATTAAGCTAATGATAGTAGGATCTGGCCTTTCTAGTTTGACAGAAGGTGAAGAGATTCATTTGAGTGATTACACTAGTTTCTTAGCTGCTATTACTTGCAATGAAAAGTCAATTGACTTTTTTTTATCAGTGTTCTGATTGCAATACTCTTTAATAATTTTGCTGAATATTTAGAGAAATTTTTTGAAAAACACTTGATTGATGATATTTCATATAAAAGGTGGCTTTCAACAGATCGAACAACATTAGAAACCATCAGTAAATCTGTAAATGATTTTATTGAAGAATTTTGTTCTAATCTTAAATTGCTCAAACAGCATGATTATATTGCTAAGCATCAATCGCAGTTTTGCGCTGAGAAAAAGAGAACATTAGGTGATGGAGAAATAATGATTTTGGCAGATTTTTCTGAAAATTACTCATTTCTTTTACAAGATTCAGCCCAGGGGTTTCATTGGAATAATGCTCAAGCTACATTACACCCCTTTGTATGCTATTATAAACATGAGGAAGAGCTTAAACATGTAAATGCTGTCATTATTTCTGATTGTTTACACCACGACACCATTGCAGTACATTTATTTAAAAAAAAAGTTATAGAAATTTTGAAAACCAAAATTCCTGGAGAAATAAATAAATTGATTTATTTTTCAGATGGTGCTGCCTCCCACTATAAAAATTTTAAAAATTTCATAAACTTGTGTCATCATGAAAAGGACTTTAATATAAAAGCAGAATGGCATTTTTTTTGCCACTTCACATGGCAAAGGACCCTGTGATGGGTTGGGTGGAACTATTAAAAGATTAGCAGCAAAAACTAGTCTGCAGAGAGCCTACAACAATCAAATCATGACGCCAAGGCAACTCTATGAATTTGGAACAAAAAACATTCCAGGCATAAATTTTTTATATTCCTCTAAAGAAGAATGGTGTCAAGAAAAAACTTTATTAGAAGAAAGATTTAACATCGCTTGCACAATACCAGGTACTCATAAACTGCATAGCTTTGTTCCAACATCTCTGTCAGAACTCAAAGTAAAATTTGTATCCAATAGTACTGATGAAAAAAACGTTAAGAATATATAGCTACATAAAAAGACCAATTTCATATTTGAAGAAATCAAAGGATTTGTGACAGCAATTTATGACAAAAAATGGTATTTAGCATGTGTCATAGAAACATATCCAGATACACTGGAGGTAAAACTAACATTTTTTGAACCTAATGGACCTTCTCCTTCTTTCAAATATCCACGAAGACCAGATATTTTAATTGTACCAGAGAATGACAATTTAAGCATTGTAAGTCCACAAACTGCAACTGGAAGAACATACAATCTCTCAGAAAAAGA
>JABUQX010109831.1:0-7500 GCA_015478945.1 Trachelipus rathkii
TACCATCTTGTGATCTTTATTTGATCTATTGATTAAGGTCATTTTTTTACTAAAATTTGTTATGTTTTACATACCCCTAAAGCAGTAAAATCACCTAAATCAAACCACTTTCCAACCTCCCTCCTGACCATCTGTGATCTATTGATCTATTGATTAAGGTAAATTTTTACTAAAATTGTAACGTTTTTACATTACCCTTAAAGCAGTAAATCCTAAATCAAACCACTCCCAACCTCCCTCCTGACCCATCTGTGATCTATTGATCTATTGGATCTATGTCAAATTTTCACTAAAATTGTAACTTACATACCCTAAATCAGGTAAATCAGCTAAATCAAACCACCAATCCACCAGCATCCGGCCATCCTCCTGTCCATCCCTTGATCTATTGATACATATGATTCAAGTCAACATTCGAGTATCATTTGGATATTAAACATAACATAAAACAAGTTCTTTTATACAAACATCAATCAATATATGTTGACGCTAACAAAGTTTTTCACATTAATAAAGCTTACTAAGCATCATCCTCTGAACTATGAATATAACCAACAACGACAAACTTAGCACATTTTAAACAGGAATAAACTGTTAACGTTAACAAAGTTTCCACACCTTTAAACAACAGTATGGCGTAAAAAGTAAACTATTATTGCATACAAAGACGAACCTACTTACACTTTCTAACATTATCGCGTTATTTTACATTTAAATTAGAGACTGTTAATATTTAACAAAAAATATTTACCATAACCGTGGTAATTATCATACAGACCAATGAGTATACTCTAACGTAACAAAGTTTCCACAATTAATAAAGCTAAATAGCATCAACTAAACTAAGAAAATAATGTACAACAACAAAACCTAACACATCTTAATCAGGAATAAGCAGTCAACATTAACAAAGTACCGCACTTAACACCAGTAAAGTAACTAACATAGCATGCAAATACGTAACCTATTCACACCTTTGTCAAGCATATCTCTTAACATATCAATGTTAATTTATTACACTAACATGGTAATAATTAACTAAAATTTATCACAACATTGGTTTTTAATTTATATCATTACAGAGCAGCGAAAAGTATGCTAACGCGTAACAACGCTTCCACCTCTGGTGCGATAAGTTCGAAACATGAAATAAAAGTAAATAATGTACAAAGACAAACCTCTCACATCTTATGCAGTAATATCTGAATAAATGGTTAACATTAACAAAGTTCCACACTTAACACCAGTAAGAACTAACATGGTATGCAAAACTTACCCAATCTTACTTTTTCAAGCAAAACTCTAACAATTAACGTTTAATCTTACAACTAACACAGTAACATTTTAGTAAATGTACTCTCAATCTTTGTTAGTAGTATCTTGATCAAAGGAATATTACTCTAACAAAGATTAAAGTTCCACATCAATAAAACTAAAATAGCGTAACAATGAACTAAGAAAATAATGCAAAAAAGACAAACCTAACACAACTGACACACCCAAAATAAACTGTTAACATAACAAAGTTCCACACTTAACACATGTAAAGCAACTAACATGGTATGCAAAACGTAACCTAATCTTACCTTTTTCAAGGCATATTTCTAACATATTAACGTTAAATCTTACACTGACACAGTAACATATAATAAAATTTATCAGCAGAAATAAGTTCTTTTATACTGATCAACGAATATATACCAACGTAATAAAAGTTTCCACATCAATAAAACTAACATAGGTAACGATGAACTAAGAAAAATAATGTACAAAGACAAAACCTAACACAACTTACATACGGAATAAACGTTAACATTAACAAAGTTCCACTGAGTTCTTAATATTAACTAATCAGTGAATATATTGCTAAACATAACAATTGTTTTTCACATAATAAACTAACAACATAGCATCATATGAACTAGGAAAATAATTGTACAACGACAAACCTAACACCATTCTTACGCCCTAATAAACTGTTAACATTAAACAAAGTTCCACACTTAACACCAGTAAAGTAACTAATTTTACATACAAAACGCGTAACCTATTCATACTTTTTCCAGGCATATCTCCTCTAACATATTAACGTAAATCTTACTTACACAGTAACCATTTATCAAAAAATGTAATCATACACCTTACCGATTATCATACAGAAACAACGAATATATGCAAACCGTAACAACAGTTTTTACATTATCAGTAATATTTTACAAAAATTATCATAACCTTATCCTAAATAACATTATCTCTTTTAGACTCCTTCCCCCTTTCAGAAAAATAAACAAACCGTAAACATGAAAAATGGATTTATGCTATAACTATTTGCATAAAGTGAGGCAATACTTATTATATTTGACCCTCTGACAGGAATATGAGCAAATGTAACAGTCGCCATTCGGTTTACAATTAAATATAAATGACACATCGTGGAATAACGAAACTCCTCGTGAAGATATCAACAACAAACGTAGAGATGCGAGGAGATGTCATCGTATTTACCATTGGCGAAACTATCCCACTGAAGAAAATAGGTGTATAAACAACCCTTAAATGTAATGAGATTTTTTCTTTCAACCAATCAGAAGAGAGTAGGTAAACAAGAATACGAACTACGAACGACCATATCAGTTCAAAAGGTATATATTCTCACATTATACAACAACAAACAACAACAACCAATACATAGCACCAAATGAGTTCTTTAATATCTAAACCAACGAAATATATGCTAACATAACAATGTTTTCACATTAATAAAGCTAACATTACATAACCTGAACTTAAGAAAATAATTATTACAACGACGAATCTATCACAACTTAAGCATGAATAAACTGTCTAACATTAACAAAGTCCCACACTTAAACCACCTTGTAAAAGTAACTAACACTGCCATTACACAAAAACGGTAACCTATCGACTAATACTTTTTTTCCAAAACATATCTCTAGCATATTAACGTTAATTTTACATTGACACAGTAATATTTTAAAAAAAATTTATTCATAACCTTGTTTAATTATTATACAGACCAACGAATAACTGTAAACATAGCAAAGTTTTATTCAAACATTAACACAAAATAAGTTCTTTATATTACTAAACCATCGAGTATTAAGCTAAAGCGTAACAACGGTTTTTACATTTAATTTAAACCCATTCATAACATAACCCGGACTAAAGAATATAATGTACAACGACAAAACCCAAACACCATACTTACGAATAAACACTAACATTAACAAAACTTTCCGTCCTTAACAACGAGTAAAGAAAATAACCAACGTTGCATACAAAACGAACCCTATTCACACTTTTTCATGCATATCTCTAACACATATCAATGTTAATTTACATTAACATCGTAAATATTTAACAAAATAGCATATAAACCTGTCTAAATCATTCATATGACAAAATATAAATGCTGACGACCCGTAACAAATGTTTACATTCAACTTCGTAACATTACAAAAAATTCATCAAACCTCGTCTAAATATCATAATCCCCGCGAATAATCGCAAACATAACAAAGTTTTTAACCAAACATAACAAAAATAACAAAATTTTACCTCCTATTCATAACATTTAAAAATAAGTTTTCTTTGATGCTAAATAAATATCACATTTAAAGCGTAATAATTTACCTGATTTTTAAAGCAGAGTAAATCAGTAAAACAAACCACCCAACCTGCAGTCCCCTACCCGTCCCAACCCGCCTGTGATCTATGAACTATTGATTTCAGTCAATATTTCAAGTACACATTTTCGGACAAACATATACATAAAAAATAAAGTTCGTTTAATATACTAACCTATGAATATATGCTTAACCAACAAAGTTTTTGCATCAATAAAGCTATAAAAAATCATAACCGCGACTAGGAATATAATTACAAATGCCAAACCTAACATACCTCGCTGTCATGAATAAATCAGCTAAACATTCACTGAAAAATTTCCCTACTGATTCAAGGTAAAGTAGCTAACAGGTCATACAATACCGATAATGTTCCCACTTTTCCGAAGGAGGGTAGGGCCTCAGCCCCTTCGGCTGGGCCAAAGGCCCGCTTACCACCCCTTACGGTTTTGAATCCCCCCTCGCAGGATTCACACCCTTTCAAGGGCGCATCCCCCTGGGTTTTCTTCTCGGGAGGTGATGGGTTGCTTTAGATACTCTTGGTTAATGAAAACTGTTTATTCGTGTAAGTTAATGTACGTGTATGTTAATATTACGTATGACAATGTTAGGAAATAACACTTGGATTTGTTAAGAGAAAGGATGAGTTTTGTAAGATATTACTGCGTTAACTGACGATGATGTGTTAGAAACGGGAGCCTGGGTTAAGTTTTTGTTGAATAATGGTAGGTTTGCCCTAGACTTTTGCTAATGTCTACGTTTATTCATAGGCCAAATGATGTTATACTCGAACCGAGTGACACTTTTGAAGATAGTGTAAATTCATAGTTCAAGATGGTTGCATCTTTGATAGATTGGTCACTTTGTTAAGGAATTTTTGTTAGATAATACGTCTTTTACCTATTGCTAATATGCTCGAAAAGTGGGGACATATCGAGTATTGTATGACGTGTTAGCTACTTTACCTTGATCGGTAGGGAATTGAATTTTTCAAGATGTTAGCTGATTATTCATACGCAGTATGTTTAGTTGCATTTGTACATTTATATTTCCTAGTCGCGGTATTGCATTTGAAGCCTTTATTGAGCTAAAACCTTGTTGTTAAGCATATATTCGTAGGTTTAGTATATAAAGAACTTATTTTTTTATGGTTATGTTTTGTTTTCCAATGATTACTTGGAAAATATACTTGAATCAATAGTTCAATAGATCACAGGCGGTTGGGACGGGTAGTCGGGACTGGCAGGGTGGGTGGTTTGATTTACTGAGCAATTACTGCCTTTAAAAATCACGTAAATTATTAGGCTTTACTGGTGATATTTTACTCAAAGAACTTATTTTTATGTTTTATGTGATATTTATAAAATTTTGTTTATTTTGTTTATTTTTGTTGTTAAAACTATGTTATTGTTTGCTATTTGTGACTGTAGAATGATGATATTTAGATGAGCAAACGAATACAATTTTTTGTTAAATGTTACGAAGTTGATGTAAAACATTTGTTACGTCAGCATTATATTCTTGTCAGTATGATGAATAGACAGGTTTATGCTAAACTTTTGGTTAAATATTACGATGTTAATGTAAAATTAGCATTGATATGTTAGAATATGGCATGAAAAAAGTGAATAGGTTACGTTTTGGACGACGTGTTATGTACTTTACTGGGTTAAGGACGAAGTTTGTTAATGTTAGTGGTTTATCATTCGTACGTATGGTGTGTTGGGTGTCGTTGTACCTTTATATTTCTTAGTTTCGGGTTTATGTTATGATGGGTTTATTAATGTAAAAACGTTTGTTGTTACGTTAGCTTATACTCGATGGTTAGTATATAAAAGAAACTTATTTTTGTGGTTATGTTGAATAAAACTTTGCCTATGTTTACAGTTATTTCGTTGGTTTGTATGATAATTAAACAAGGTAATGATAAATTCTTGTTAAATATACTTTGTTGTCAATGTTTATTAAAATTAACGTGTATATGCTAGAGATATGTTTGAAAAAAAAGTATGAATAGGTTACGTTTTGTATGCAGTGTTAGTTACTTTTAAAGGTGTTAAGTGTGACCTTGTAATGCAAACAGTTTTATTCATGCCTAAGTTGTGATAGATTGTCGTCGTTTGCACATTATTTCTTTAGTCCATATGATGCTATTAGCTTTATTAAATGTGAAAAACCTTGTTATGTTAGCATATATTCGTTGGTAGTATATAAAGAACTCATTTGTGCCTATGTTGTTGTTGTTTGTTGTTGTTGTTGTTGTCTAACGAGAATATATACCCTTTTGAACTTATATGGTTCATTCGTACGTCGTATTCTTGTTTACTTTCTTTTGATGGGTTTAAAGAAAGAATCTCATTACATTTAAGCGGTTGTTTATACACTATTTTCTTCAGTGGGATATTTTCGCAATTGTTAATACGATGACATTCTCCCCTCCATCTCTACTTTGGTTGTTATATCTTCACGACGAGTTTCGATATTCCAAAGATGTTGTCATTTATATTTAATTCTAAACCGTAAAATGGCGACTGCACATTGCTATATTCCTGTCAGAGGTTTCAAATATAATAAGTATTGCAACACTTTATGTAAATGGTTATAGCATAAAATCATTTTCATGTTTAGAGTTGTGTTTATTTTCTGAAGGTGGAAGGAGTTCTTAAAAAAGATAATGTTTTTAGGATAAGGGTTATATTAAATTTTTGTTAAATATGACAAAGTTGATGTAAAAAACTTTGTTACGTTTGCATATATTCGTTGTTCTGTATGATAATCGGTCAAGGTTATAATACATTTTTTGCTAAATTACTTTGTCAATGTAAGATTAACGTTAATATGTTAGAAATATGTTTGGAAAAAAGTATGAACAGGTTACGTTTTGTATGTAAAGTTAGTTACTTTACTGGTGTTAAGTGTGAATTACTGTTAATGTTAACAGTTTATTAGGGCCGTAAGATGTGTTAGGTTGGTCAGTTTGTTACATTATTTCCTATTCATATCGATTTTGTAGCTTTATTAATGTTGAAAAACAGGTTGTTATGTTAGGCATATAATTCACTGATAGTATATTTAAAGAACTCAGTGGAACTTTTGTTAATGTTAACAGTTTATTCGTATGTAAGTTGTGTTAGGGTTTGTCTTTGTACATTTATCTTAGTTTCATGTTTACGCTATGTTAGTTTATTGATGTGGAACTTATATTACGTTAGAGTATATTCGTGATCAGTATAATTAACCAATGTTGTGATAAAATTTTGTTAAATGTTACTTGTATGTCAGTTGCTAGATTAAACGTTAATATGTTAGAATGATGCTTGAAAAAGTAAGATTTGGTTAACGTTTTGCATACCATATTAGTTGCTTTACTTGGTGTTAAGTGTGGAACTTGTTAATGATAACAAGTTTATTTTGGGTGTAAGTTGTTTAGTTTGTCTTTTTGCATTATTTTTTTAGTTCATGTTACGCTATGTTAGTTTTATTTATGTGGAACTTATTATGTTAGAGTATATTCGTTGATCAGTTATAATTAACCAATGTTTGAGAAATTTTAGTGTAAATGTTACTTGGTTAGTTTAAGATTAACGTTTTAATATGTTAGATTATGCTGAAAAAAGTAAGATTAGGTTACACGTTTGCATACCATGTTAGTTGCTTTACTGTGTTAAGTGTGGAACTTTGTTAATGTTAACAGGTTTATCGTGTTTAAGTGTGTTAGGTTGGTCTTTGTACATTATTTTCTTGGTTCATGGAACGATATGTTAGCTTTATTGATGTGGAAACTTTGTTTACGTTAGCATTACTTTCGCCTGCTCATTGGTATGATAATAACCAATGTTGTGATTAAATTCTT
>JABUQX010109831.1:15000-25000 GCA_015478945.1 Trachelipus rathkii
CTGGAAACAAGCATTCATTATCCCAACTTAAACCTAAAATAGACCCCAATTTCCCCATTCTCCTATCGCCCAATCTCTCTTCTCTTCACCATCAGCAAACTGCTGGAGAAAACTAATATTTTTAAAAAAAATATCCCCACACATCACCCTCCCAGAATTCCAACATGGATTTAAAGGAAACCATTCAACAACAACAGCCCTCACCTCCCTCACACAACACATAATTAATGGCTTCAACCAATCCCCATCACACAGATCCATACTTACAGCCATCGACATTAACAAAGCCTTTGACACTGTCCCCACATATATCCTTATACAAAAAATTCTTCAATCCCCCCTAGAAAACAATGATAAAAAGTGGCTTTCAAATTTCCTTACCAATAGATATGCCAAAGTCCTTCATAAAAACACCCTCTCACACTCCATCAAACTGCAAAACGGCGTACCACAGGGCGCCATTCTCTCTTCATTCCTCTTCAATCTCTTTACAGCAGATCTGCCCACCCCTACCAATCAATCCACCAAACTAATCACTTACGCAGACGACATCAGTCTCATTTCCCAACATCCACTTGTAAACACAGCCACCCAGCACACCCAAGAATACCTACAATTATTAGAAACTTGGCTACTCACCAATAGAATGACAGCTTCCCCCCTTAAATCCTCCATTACCCTCCTAACTACTGACCGCCACCAATCATCATTCCACCCAATAGTCTATTTGAACAACAACCCCCTTCCCCTAAACAAAACCCCAAAAATATTAGGACTCACTTACGACACACATATGACTTTCTCCCCCCCACATCGACCAAATTACTTCCTCAACCCAACGGAAATTAAACACCCTCCGAACTCTCTCCCAACACAACTTCAGCGACAGAAAACACACCCTTACCACAATCTACAAACAACTCCACAGAACTAATATAAATTATGCCTCCCCCGCATGGTTCCCAGCACTATCACAATCCAACATAAATAAATTGCAAGTTACACAAAACATTGCCCTAAGAATAATCACTGGATGTACGAAAACAACCCCCATCCAGCATTTACATGACGAGACACACATCCTTCCCATCCCTACCCACTTGAACATGGTAGGGACACAATTTTTCCAGAAAACACTCAATCCAACCCATCCATGCCACCAAATACTCTCCAACCCCCCCCCCCCCCCCCCAGACAAAAATCCCCCCCCCTCCTCACCAGCCAAACTTTATAATGACATCTACAACAACATTCCTCCCCCACCCCCAAATAGGTCTTGGCTCTCTCACATCCATACCCAATTAACTAACACATATCTACAAAATCGCCCCAATAACAATCTACTAAACACCCCATCCCCAAACATCTCCCCTACAGAAGAATCACTGTCCAGAAGAAACCAAATTAACCTCGCCCGGAGCAGATCAGGCCACCACCCAAATCTTATGCAATATAAATTCAGATTCAAACTAGACAACGTTATATCCCCCATTTGCACTAGATGTCATATATCCCCGGACACAATAGAGCACTTCCTTCTGGAGTGCCCCGCCCTCGACGCTCCCCGTACCACCTTTGCTGTAACTTCTATTCTTGACCTGTGGAACCGCCCTCGAGCGGTGGCCGGCTTTCTGGAGGCGGTGTGGCCCCTCTAATAAGGTGGGCCAGGGGCAGAAATGTATGTATATATATATATATACCGTAAAATGGGGGAAAGATGTACGGAGGGGATATATATATATATATATATATATATATATATAATATATATATATATATATTATATATATATATATATATATATATATATATATTATATATATATATATATATATATATAAGGAATAGGTATAATTAAATAGTGTAGCTACTCCGTTAAAACGTTCTTTATTTAAATTAAACGGTTTCTATTGTTCATTTTACGATTAACTTTAAAATAATATTTCAAGCTACCCTTTTTTCTTATGTTGTTTTAAAGTATTTTAGTAATATTTTTATTATTTTATTTGTTTAATTAAATATATTTTGTTATAAAATATTATATGTTATGTATAGTATTTAAAATTATCATTTATAAACATTTATAAAGTCACAGATACGATATCCGCCAATTGCTTTGGGCACGGATTAGTCCTATTTTTAATGTGTTAAAAACGTTATTTAACAGCGGCTATTCTTCCCTTTTTCGTTTCAATTTTGGATAATCTTTTATATTTATTATGTAATAATTTCAATTATTTCACCAACTTTCTCAAAAAAATAAAAGACTTACACATACATACGTATACAAATATACATACTTGCAAACATACAGTTTTTATAAAGTCAACTCGTGCTCAGCACGAGTGGACATTATACAAACGATATAATATGTTATATGTACAGTATTTTACACGGCCAAGTAGGGGGCTCGAGCCGACGGGAACAGAGGGGGGACGTTTCCATACCCCGTAGGGAGGGGCGGAGGAACCCCCGCGACACCCAAATACCAAAGACGGGTTCGGGGGACCCTCCCCGGAGGGGGGGAAATAATCCTACCCGTCGTTCACCGGAAGGCCGAGAGACCCCGGCTCCTGCCATCGTGCGGTATACCCTTGGGGTTCCCATTATTTAAAAAAAATAAAAAATAAAATAAACTCGCCTAAACCATAAAAAATGTTGCACAATCTAAAAAGTAACACGACAAAGCATGCGTCTCTGGAAAATAATTATATAAAAAAAAAAAAAAAAAATAAAAAATTAAAATACATTGCTTTACATGTTCTACATATATATAGTAAACTTTTCTTCTAAATAAACTTTTCTCTAAAAGTCTATAGTTTTTCCTTTCCCTTTTTTTTTTATGTTAACCTTCACCATATATATATATATATTATTATATAATATATAATAATATATATAATATATATGTATATATATATATTATAAATATATATATATTATATATATATATTATATATATATATATATATATATAGGCCAGTCTCCATATTATACGCCGAAATCGAATTGTTTTTTTTTTTGTTTTTGTTTTTTTAACATATTGCTAGTTTATGATACTAACAATAAATTTCAGTGTGACCGGACATGATTCAAAAGTTCGAAATATTTTAAATAATTATTAAAAAATCACATTTATATCAATAAAATTGTTAAAAAATGAAATATCTCGAAAGTACGACACTTTACAGAAAACCAATTACATATTTGGAATCAGCGATAAAGCTTATTACAAAAATGTAAAAAAAAAAAAAATGAAATATCTCGAAAAGTAGGACACTTACAGAAAAAACCAATTTCATATTTGAAATCAGCGTATAAATCTTATTACAAAATGTAAAAAAAAATTAGGGGGCTCGAGCCGCGGGGGACAGAGGGGGACGTTTTCCATACCCGTAGGGGGCGGAGGAACCCCGCGACACCCAAATACCAAATAGCGGGGGTTGGGGGACCCTCCCCGGAGGGGGGGAAAATAGTCAACTACCAACTGTCGTAATCAACCCCGGAAAAAGAACGCACGAAGAAAAACCCCCGACTCATTCGCAACATCTAATTTTGAACCGACCGAATACCAGGTATTCCTTCTTAGTTAAAAAAAAAAAAAAAAATTTAAACAGCTGACGGGGAAGTCGAACTAAACGTACTGAGGTCACCTAACTATATTTTATCACGTCACAGCCCCACCCCACTATAAAATATAGAACTGTTAGGACTACAAAAAACCACAACAAACCGCCTATACATACTAAGGAAAACGAATACTCAATATTAAAACAAAAGAACAAAAAAACAGAAAAACAAAATCAAAACTCCACAGACGCTCGACATCACAAAAAAATAACACGGATAGCCCAACCACAAACAATATATAAATCAATAAATATACTCACCTACTAATAAAATCACTAATAAATATAAACATATATTAAAAATACATAATGATCACCACCATAATACCAACTAAAACCCTACATAAACACAAACACTACTACTATACATACTATAGCGAAACAATGAGACAGCCAACCTTAAAAATCGTCAAAATACGATCCTCCCAGCAAAAATAGCACATATATTATTTATCAATATCATCGTCAAATATCCCTGTTGACCGATTATATTTGCAGCCCAATATTCACTATAGAACAACATATTAAGAGCACACAATATTCGGATAATAATACCACTTACAAACCTACCATAACAAAGCTCAACATACTCATACCATATACCACACCACCAGATAATAAACCATAGTAAATCATACCATACCCCCCTATACTGACTCACTAAAAATAACCCCTTCCTATATAAATAACAGATAACAAAAAAACATCATAATAACAAACATATATTATAAGACTACATATAATCTCACCTCACACCACTCATAATACCTCACTACCACAACAACACTAATTAATAAATAGTAAACATATAAGCCTTAATGAACCTCCAGTAACATTCACCGGTCGGTGTGACTAACAACGTAACCTCGAGAAATAGCAAATATGATAATAAAAATATTCAGTACCATACTACACGCTCTCACTAAGATTTATTTTATATTATATGCTAAATCTCAAGTAATTTTCTCCACCTTCTAATTTACTAAGGCATAGTATAATAAATATTAATATATGTCTTTAAGCTATACTAACTGTTAATATATATATATATATATAACCCTATATATAATATATATATAATTAAAACACTAATATAATATATAATATACGATACTCACAACATAAAACACCAACGAATAAATAAATACTAAGGTAGAATACTAACATACTAATAAACCCGCCCTAACGATATATATATAACACAACCATAACATATATACTCATCAGATGCAAAAACCGCTAGTTAAGGAATAGGCACACTCAACACCAGCAGTCCACCACGACACGAAGGAGTAAGGCTCTTGCATGTACTAATTTTCTCAAGAAAAAATTAAATAATTAAAGAAAAGACACATAAAACAACTCACCACACACACAACAAAACAACAACGACCAACGACCAACCTAACCGCCCACCATCAGAACAACACACAACACACAAAAAACCCACATCACCAACAAAAAAAACAACCAAAACCAAAACCAAAACCACAACACATACACAACCTGTTCAATATAATCAAAGAAGCCATCAAGCAAAATTAATCTACACAATTTAAGAAATATAAACACCAAACACCAATGACGCTATTAGGCATTAATACTGGCGCCAATCATTAAATAGCTCCGCTTAACACCTATCGCCTACCCGATACACATAACGCGACCGATACGCTGAAATAACACAAATCCAATAATCGCATATACCTTCCAATAGATTGCTTAAGTGGGTAGCCGCCATAAACTGCTGTCGTGCTATATAGTATGCCATATCACTTGACATTTAATAATTCTCCTCCTCTCTCTCTCCTTCTCCTCTCAGCTAACTAAACACATTAAAATAATAACTATAACCAACCCCCATCCCCTATAACCTAAAAAAAACCGCTCACTATATATATATATATAACCTAAATAACAGCAATACTAAAATACACACATATCATAAAATATAACAAAACCTACAAATAAATAACATATAAATCACCACAACTAAATAACTACCCCCTAACTATAAATATAAAATATACATACATAAAACCTAAATACCCACACTATAAATAAAATACCACCATATATACCACTAACTAACATCCAACTAATCTACTAAACACTTATAATCAAAAGCCCTCGCACAAATTAAAAACGTTTACACCAAATAAAACATCGGCTTTCATTTTTCGAATGATAACCATAGCCAAATCATATCCTAGAATCAACAAACATATAAATAATTAAACCTAACTAATACTATACAATACAAAATAAACAAATAAGACCATAATATATAACCATATAAAAAATTATAAAATAATAATCATATATAAATATAATAAAATAAATAACCAACATTACATATACCCTAAATCAATAGAATGTAGACTAATATAGAAATCTAAAAAATTATCACTAAAAAATAAAGTATATAGAAAATATAAACTAAATAACTATAATATATAAATAGAAATAATATAAAAATATAGCAACAACAAAATTAATAATAAAAAATAAAAACAAAATTAATAATAACAATAAAAACAATAATAAAAAAATAAAAACCTTTAATAAAAAAAATAAAATAAATATAATTATGATTACATTTCTTGATTTATATAACTTACATAAATAAAAATAAAAAACAAATAATATAAAATATAATATATATATATATATTGAAAACCTTTTACGTCTGGCATTGTAAGAAAATATACTAGCAACGCCACTAGAAATAAAATAAAATATAAATATGAAATAAATAATAAAAAATATACAATATATATCAAAACTAAATCAATAAAATAAAATATAAACTAATCTATTACAAATAAATAATAATATAAAAATATAATAAATAAATATATATAAATAGATAATATATAATATAATATAATAATATATAATATATATATATTTTTTGTTTGTCTAAATGTGATATTTTTGTGCCACCTTTTAATTTGTAGCCTTCTCTTAGCTTCATTTTGTGACTTCTCCATATTTATATTTTTAAATTGAGTGAAATAAGGTTTTGCATTTGTTTATTTCTCAATTGTAAATTGTAAAAATATTTTATAATTATTTTTACAATTGCTTAATTTTAACTCCATAATAAATAGTAGAAAATACATCATTATTAAAGATATCTTTAAAGAACTTTATACAAGAACCAGTGAGTGATATTGTTATTTTAATATTATTATTAATTTCAAGACTCAAGTACACTAAAAAGTTTAAGACAAGGAAATAAAATTCAATATAATTCTATTGTTATATATTTTTTTATTTATTTTTTTATTTATTTATTTATTTATTCTTTTTTGGGGGGAGGGGTTGAGGGAGAGGCGGGGGTAAAGAAAATGTTACTTTGTGTTTTGTTTTAAAGCAGTTTTATTTCGACCTTTACGTGACTGTGACACATTGCCTCAATAATAATAAAACAAAAAACAATAATTAAAACTAATTAACCATTAATAAATAATTAACCCTATTTAAAAAGTGCTAATTATAAGATTGATTTTGTAGGCATTTATTTTAAAATCAGATTTTCTTTTGCAACGATTAGAACTTTTTTTTTTTTCGTGACATACTTAATTCGGCGAGACCTTAGTTAAAAAGTATTTTTGTGATTAAATATACAAAATTATATAAAATAAATATATAATATATAATAATATTATATATAAATATAATAAATTATATAATATAATATATATATAATATATAATATATAATATAAAGAAAAATATATATATATATATATATTAAAATATGTGTGTGTATTGCGTGACGTGTATGTGTAGTAGTAGTTATGCAACGTAACTATAAAAGCGTGCGGGCTGTAGTGTGTGGGGGGTATTTTTAGGCTTGCACCTCTTACGAGAATGTGGAAAACCAACACGAAATTCACCAGAGGATTGGTTAATAAACAGAAATATGTATCAAGTCCCAGTCACTTCTGCGTTTAAATGGGCGTAGAGAAAAAGAAAGTAGTAGAGTAGATGGAAGTGTGACCATACTACCATTAGAATGCATGAAATAAATGAAGAAGACTATCTAATGGAGCAAGATAGAAGGACAGGAAGAAACATAATGAAAGAAGGAGTTAGGCCGATGCAAGGCAGAGTCTACAAAGTATGCTAATCCTTCAAAGGAATGTGAACTAATGAGTATTTTAAGAAAGACTTTCCCGATAATAATATAAACGAAAAGAAAAGCAAAACAAGTAATGTAAAGAAATGAAGAGATAGAGAATGAGAGAAAGAAAGAGAGAGAGAGAGAAGAGTGAGAGAAAGGAATGATGTGAGAATGAGAGAAAGAGAGTGAAATAACGAGAATGTGAGAAAAGAAAAGCAAGAAGCAAAACAGAGAACGAGAGAAGAGACTAATAACAAATGGTAAGCCTAAACATGAAATACACACCTTATTATACAAATAGACAAAAAAAAAACAAAAAAGTAGAAAAAAAGGAAAAGAAAAAAAATTTTAGAAAAAATTGGCAAATTTATCAGTAAAAAGAATGAGAAAATGTGAGAAGAAAATGATATGACAATGTGAAAAAGAAGTGATACGAGAATTTTAAAAAAAAAAAATGATAAGATAAAAAGAATAAAGAAGGGTAAAATAGAAAATTGAAAGCAAGAATGTACACAACATGATTTCTAGAGTTTAAAAAATAAACGGTAAAGCATGCAGGAAAGCATACATGAACGCCAATCAGTGGCAAAGAGAATTTTGTATGTGGTATAACGGAAAATGAATTTTGCCCTCTTTTCAACATGATTTTCTAGAGTTTAAAAGTAACGGTAATTCCTGCAGGAAGCATCATGACGCCTAATGACAGGAGAAAAGTCAGATTTGTCCATGCCAAAGAGAGAGTAGAGTCACTTCGGTTATACTTTCTGCACACACCCTTAAATAACGCTCCGGCCAAAGTAGTAACCATTCCAAAGGGAGTTAAATAAGTACCACCTAAAGTCTTTTAACTGAATGCCAGTCACTCCTGAGGAATATATGAGAGATCAGTAGGATGAAAAGGTGGTCGGAGGAACCCAGAGGAAAGAGTTTAATATTGTAACGAGGATTAGAAGTTACGAAAAGGTCTAGTAAGTTGGGTTCATACCCAAGATGATCAAAGATACGAGTAGGAAACTGAAACTAACTTTTCAATATTATCGATAAAATAATTAACTATCAAACTGTGGGAGAGTTCTTTAATTGTATCTCGTAGCCAAACAACAATTGGTGATGGTGAGCAGTGGAATCTCGCAGAATGAATGTTTCAAAAGAAAAAAGATGAGTGAACATGTTCTTTTTTGGAGTTTAGACAATCGAAGTAATTATAGTAGATAAGAAAGACAAAGCGACAAGTTAGAAAGTTAGAGGGGATCGAAATTAGCTGTATGAGAGCAGACAACTTCGTATACAGTGGTGTTTATTGTTGGAGTGCTCAAATGCTTCAGTTTGGAGTAAAAACAAAAAGGGGGTTCAACCATCTAGATAGGGAGAGTAGAAAAAAAATGAGAAAATGAAGAAAGGAAAGAGTGCATCTGAGGATATCGATAGTTCCTTAGCTGTACCATCCCCGCCACCACCAAAAAACGTTATTAACCTTCAGGCGATGATGAGGAAAGGAATGCATAAGAGAAATGTATGCATTCCACCCCAAAATCTCAAAGGCTACGTGATTTTTTACCATTTTTAAAATTGTATAAAGAGAACCGTGAATATAAAAGGTCCCGCTAAGTTTCTGAATGGAGCGGGAGCAAAAAATTACTATAAGATATATCACATTTATAACCGAACGACCTGGAGAACCTACACATATTCTTAATTTTCCTAACCAATTTTGGAATTATCTTGACCTATGGTGATTCACCGCTTGACTTTCTCCAACGTAAATACGCCATCTTTGCTCATATTGGTAAATCCTACCACAGCCTTAGTAGCAGGGCTAAAGTTCGGGACGAAAAATGATGAGCAGAGAAAAGTGGTCCGGTGATAAAGTGGGTCCTGTAATTGCTGGCCGGGATGAAGCAGGTTCATTCCTTCTTCATCTAAATCTTCCTGCTATTCAAAATCCAATGGTTAAATCTTACTTGTTCTCGCCCGCATTATGGTTAGAAAGCAGTACGTACCGGGAGTGGGAAAAATTCTCGTTTCCTTATCCCATCTCGCTAATATTCATTCACTCGCATCATTGACGGATATTATTCGATGGGCAAAAGAGGAATTTTACTAAAGAAAGTGGCATCTTGTTCTCCAACTGACCGATCTTTTGGCTGTGCAAAACATCTTTAGCAAACTTCTGTAAATCTGCCTTTCCTCCACTTATTCTCTCTGATAGTTCTGATGCTAATTCTCCAAGTGAATAAGGC
>JABUQX010109831.1:35000-45676 GCA_015478945.1 Trachelipus rathkii
AATATTCGCTTACGCCCTTTTTTCCAGCTTCCGACCGATCGAGTTAGGCCTAACGCGAGAGCCACCCAATCGACCAGGTGTTCGATGGACCGACCGACTAACGCTGTTATTATTATTATTATTATTATTATTATTATTATTATTATTATTATTATTATTATTATTACGTCGAAAAAATCGATTTTGAGCCGCCATCTGCTCCAGCTCCGACTCCGACTCCACCTGCACCGACTCCGTACGCGCTCCGACTCCGGCTCCGACACTCGCCACTATATATATATATATATATATATATATATATATATATAATATATATATATATATATAATATATATATATATATATATATAATAATTTTATTATAAAGGGAATCGATTTTTAGGCTCCGGCTCAATTGTTCGGCTCTGGCTCCGGCTCAGCCCTGGGTTCCGCTAAATATATCCCGAGCCGAATAGCGATAATATCGGGTTAAAATTTGGAGGGGGTTATATGGTGACGTAACTCGTCGTAGACGAGGTTACGTCTCCGTGGGGGTTGGGGGGTCCCACCCCCTTAAAAAATCGACATGTTCGTAGAAGGGCTGAAATTTGGTGAGAGGCTTCAGAGTTTAAATTTCTAGAAAGAGTTGGTAATCGGAAACTGAGGAGTTGGCATCGCTCAGGTGCTGGAGCCGATTGCCGGTGCCGAGTTAATAAACCATTCGTATAACAACATATGTGTGTCCTTATATAATGTATCGAACCCTTAGATCTTCGAATATGACTGTAAAGTCTGTATAGTGTCTGGACCCCACAGAGGGTTCCCGCACTGAAAAAAAACACAGAGGGCAAAACAGAGGCCGAAGGAGGAGGATGAAGGATGAATAAGGTAGGAAAGGGTGGAGAAGGAGTCTGACTCAGAAGAGTAGGAAGTTGACAGCTGCACCGGTGTTGGCTCCGGTGCGGTGCCGAGTTATTAATAGTGGTGTTATGATACAATATTGGTGTCTTTATATATGTTATTGAAGCAGATAGATCTCGAAATATGATGGTTTCAAAGTCGTAAAGGGTGTCAGGAACCCCCAGTGTGGGTAAGGGTAACCCGCTAAAGAAATGAACAGAATGCACTAAGAGAAGTGGAGAAAGAAGTCCGGATTCGGAGGCTGAAAAAGAAAGAGTGGAGAAGGAGTCCTGAGGTAAGAAGATAGCCGGAGTTGACATCTGCACAGGTGTTGGCTCCGGTGCGGTGCCGAGGTGCATTGCTGAATTAATAAATAATCGTCTAGTCCCATATTAGTATCAAAATATATTTTTATAAGGAGGTAGAACTCGAATATGAAGGGTTGGAATTGTAAAATAAATAAAATAAAATAAATAAATAAATTAATAAATAAGTAATTAAATAATAAATAAATAAATAAAAATAAAATAAATAATAAATAAATAAATAGAACAAAAAAAATAAACAAAACAAAAAATTCAAAAAAAAAAAAAAAAAAATTCATAAATTTTTTTATTCTTTTTAATGTTTAATAACTTTACAAAATTTTTGTGTTTTTACATACCCTCAACAAGCAGTCAATTCAGTAAAATCAAGCTAACCCCTCCCATCTCCCTCCAAACCCTGATGCTGTTGAGTACTGATCTATTGAATCTGATTGTATCTATTTGATTCAAGTCTTATTCTGAGTGGTCCCTATTTTAGATTTAGAACATTAATCATAATACATAAGCTCTGTGGTTTATACTTGGAGCTTATGCAAATTTGTTAAATTGTAGCAGCTGTATAATTATCGTTGAGCTTTGAACTGAAATGCGTGTTAGTTTGGCGTCCGTTGTTTACATTATATTCTTAGTTCAGATATCTAAAGTGAATATCATGTTTTCACACCATCTATATAAATGAGACATGTCCGATAGAAAACTTTATCTTGTACACGAGTATCAATGAGCATATAATCTCAGTAATATCCTGAGTCAGGATACACGCTATTAAGAGACGAATTATTTATAATTGCCTAATCAATTAAACAGATTCTCCTATACTAATACACACAGATAGAACACTGCTAGACATAATATTAGAGCTCGATGAGAACGTACCTATCCACATCTAGTATTCTAATATTCTATTAGAGTACAATATTATTACATTAACGTAAGTACAGTATACTCACTAAACTAGCATAAAGTGTTTATCATGAGACTTGTAAATAGAGTCAGAGAGAGCAAGGGGTTAACCGAATAGATTTCACTGATTTACTGCTACTTTTGGAACAGTAACAGAGTCCAACACAATATAACGCATATCTATGAGCGAGTAAAGCTTGATACTTAAAACCACTGAATAATAATGTGATACATCGACAAAAACCTAAATAAACTCCTTATGCGGGAGATATATTTACTGTTAACTATTATTATTATATGTTCACTATATATATTAAATTTAATAGTAGAGCTAACTATTTATTGCATTTATTTATCAATAATACGTATACCTTATGTTTATCCATTATTTTCTTACAAACATTTAATTTTCTTAAACATTATATCGTTTGTATTTAATTTTACATTAACTATATAGAAACATTATATCAAAAATATTTACTTTAACCTAACTAATTATCTATATCTGACCAACGATTATCCTAATTGCGACAAGTTTTTCAATATCAATTATGCTAACATATCATAATCTGAACTAGGATTAATAATGTGAACGACAAACCTAAACACGCTTTAAGACGAATAAACTGCTAACTTACAACGTTCCCATACTTAAACAGGAAAGTAACTAGCGGTGCGTAAAGAACGTAACCTACTCACACTTTCTCCTAAACTATAATGGATATTTGTCCCTCGAGGGAGAGCTGTTGACAACATATTATGCAGACTATCCTAATTAAACATACGATCAATGAATATATGCAACGTAACATGAAGTTTTTCAACATCAATAAAGCTAAACATATCATATACGCTGAACTACGAATATAATGTTCAATGACAAAACCTAACATACTTTACGCACGAATTAACTGCTAACATAAAAAAGTTCCCGAACAGTAAACGGTAACTAACAATGCATACAAAACGAACAGGTACGAGCTGATGCGGTAAATATTCATTTAACAAATCAGTATCGCGCCTGTTTGTTTATTTATTTTTATTATTTTTTATATTTTTAATTTCATTTCTTTAAAACTTTTTGTTTTTAAAAAACTTTTATTTATTTTTAATTTCATTTCTTTAAAACTTTTTGTTTTTAAAAACTTTTATTTATTTTTAATTTTATTTCTTTAAAACTTTTTTTTTTTAAAAAAAAACTTATTTTATTTTTATTTTATTTTTTTACTTTTGTTTTACCAAAATTCATCTTTTTTATGTTTATAACGTAAAAAAATTTACTTTTTTACATACACTAAAGCAGTAAAATCTGTGAATCAGTAAATCAACCACCCTCCCTCCCCCTTCCCCGTCCCAACCTTGATCTATTGAGGTATATCTATTGATCTATTGATTCAAGTCATATTTCGAGTATCATTTTGGATAAACATAGTATAAAAATACGTTCTTTTTATACTAACCCTCCGAATATATGTTGACATAACAAAGTTTTTCACATAATAAAGCTAACATAACATAACCTGATGTAAGAATATAATGTATAACATCAAACCTAACATACCTTAAATCGAATAAACACTCAAAATTAACAAAGTACAAACTTAACAACAGGAAAGTAACTAAAGCGTTGCATACAGACCGTACTCCTATTCACACTTTTTTTTTTTCAAACATAATCTCTAACCATATCACTGTTATTTTTACATTAACATAGTAACATTTAAAAAAATTTTATCATAACCTAACCTACTTATATACACTGACTAACGAATATATGCTAACGTAACAAGTTTTCACATCATAAAGTAACATTATATACCGACTAAGAATATAATGTACACCCCCAAACCTAACACATCTTAAACACGAATAAACAGTTTACATTAACAAAGTTAACGTTAACAAAGTAAAGTAACTAACATTGCATACAGAACGTCAACTTTAACAATTTTTTTTCGAAATCATATCTCTAACATCTCACTGTTATTTTTTAAATTAACATAGTAACATTTAACAATAATTTATCATAACCTAAACCTAATGGGTCCTAACCAACGAATCATGCTGACGTAACAAAATTTTTCACATCAAAAGCTTACATATCATAGCCTGAACTAAGACATATAATGCACAATGACAAAAACCTAACAATACCTTACGCTACGAATAAACTGCTAACAATAACAAAAGTTCCATACTTTACAACAGTAAAGTAACTAGACAATGCATACAGAACGAACAGGTACGGTATTTGTATTTCCTGTTTCACTAGAGTTATCAGATACAAGTCGAGAAATTGTTCAAACTCCTCCCACTTTTCGAAACATTACGCAATACCTATGGTTTTTGTTAGGTTCGTTTTCGAAACATTAAGCTATACATTTGATTCTTGTTTTTCACAGGGTTCAACATAACTATTATATTTATTTAAAATATTTATGTTTTTGCTAATGTCTTTGTTTTTATAAGCAAAAATTAGCAAAGTAATCTTTTTTTAATAAAACTGAATCAAAAATAACTGAATTGACAGACACTATCAATCCATACTAATATGAATAAATGTTAATCTATACAGGGTTTCAATTATCTCAGTCAGATAGCATAGCCAAACTACAATCTCCATGTTCTAGTCACAACTACGACATACGCACTGTTACTTTATTAACAAGTGATTATTTATTATATCCATGACCTAAATTAACAAATGAATTACGAATTAAATGCTAACATATACAAAGTTTTAACATGCAGTAAACCTAGCAGAATTTATGTTTATTGTAATTTTTTATTTTTATTTAATTTATTTTTCAAATTTTATTCTTTGTATTTTTTTGTTTATTTAAAAACATAATACATTTTTAAAAACCTTTTATTATTTATTTTTATTTTATTGTTTTAAATATTTTTTTTCAAATATTTTTTTATTCTTTTTTGTTATAACTTAAAAAATTTGCTTTTTTTACATATCTTGATCAGTTAAATAACTTAAAATTAACTTCAAGTAATTTTCATTTATTGTTCGAAGGTCCCAGCTCTAAAAAGAAACCAAGAAAAAAGTTAAATTAAAAAACCCACCCCATTCTCCATCCCCCTCTCTCCCTCCCGCTGCTATGCAATACTACTCGCTTGTCTCAAATGACACAAGCGGAGATTTTGAAAAAACATAACCAAAATAAAAAATAAGTTCTTTATACGCTGATCATAAGTATATGCTAAACGTGACAAAAGCTTTTACCTTAATAAAAGCTGAACATAAGCATCATCTGACTAGGAATATAATGTACAACGACAAACATAACACCTTAACCACGAATAAACTGTTACCATTAACAAAGTTCCACACTTACAACAGTAAAGTAAACTAACATAGCATATCAAAAACGTAACCTATGCATACTTTGTCAAGCATATCTTTAACATAGCAATTGTAATTTTAGAATTAACATGGTAATATTTTACCAAAAATTTATCATAACCTTGTCTAATTATCAATTACTTGAATCAACGAATATAGGCAAACGTAACAAAGTTTTTCACATTAATAAAGCTTAATAGCATCATCTGAACTAAGAAATATAATCCAACAATCGACAAACCTGACACACCTTAAACATGAATGAACTGTTAACGTTAACAAAATTCAACATTAACAAAGTAAAGTAACTAACATAACATACAAAAACGTAATTATTCACACTTTTTTCAAGCATATCTCTAACATAACAATGTTAATTTTACACATTTAACATGGTATATTTAACAAAAAATTTTCATAACATGGGCTAATCATAACTGACAATGAATATATGCTAACGTAATAAAGTTTTCACATCAAATAAGCTAACATAGCATAACCCGAACTAAGAAAATAATGTACAACGACAAACCTAACACAACTTACGCATGAATAAACTGTTAACATTAACAAAGTTCCACACTTAACACCAGTAAAGTAACTACATTGCATACAAAAACGTAACTATTCACACTTTTTCAAGCATATCTCTAACATAACAATGTTAATTTTACATTAACATGGTAATATTTAACAAAAATTTATCATAACATTGGCTAATTATCATACTGATCAATGAATATATGCTAACGTAATAAAGTTTTCACATCAATAAAGCTAACATAGCATAACCCGAACTAAGAAAATAATGGTACAACGACAAACCTAACACAACTTAACCATGAATAAACTGTTAACATTAGCAAAGTTCCACACTTAACACCAGTAAAGTAACTAACATTGCATACAAAACGTAACCTATTCATACTTTTTCAAGCATATCTCTAACATATTAACGTTAATTTTACATTGACACAGTAATATTTAACAAATTTATCACATCCTTGTCTAATTATCATACAGACCAACGAATATATGCTAACGTTACAAAGTTTTTTTTACATTAACATAATAATATTAAACAAAAATTATTATAACCTTACCTAACTATCATAATCCCCAACAAATAATTGCAAACATAACAAAGTTTTATCCAGACATAACATAAAAAATAAGTTCTTTGAATAAAATATCGTAGTAAAGTGTAATAGTTTACCGATCCTAAAGCAGTAAATCAAACCACCCGTCCCCTCCCCTCCCACCCACCCTTCCATGATCTTGTGATCTATTGATTCAGGTCACATGTCGAGTATCATTTCGGATAAACATAACACAAAAATAAGTTCTTTATATACTAACCAACGAATATATGCTAACGTAACATTGTTTTCACATTATTAAAGCTAACATAGCATAACCCGAACTAAGAAAATAATGTACAACGACTAACCTAACACAACTTACGCATTAATAAACTGTTAAACATTAACAAAGTTTACCACACTTAATACCAGCAAAGTAACTAACATTGCATACAAAACAAAACCTATTCATACTTTTTCAAGCATATCTCTAATATTAACGTTAATTTTACATTGACACAGTAATATTTAACAAAAATATATTATATCCTTGTCTAATTATCATACAGACCAACGAATATATGCTAACGTAACAAAGTTTTTTACATTAACATAGTAATATTTAACAAAAATTTATCATAACCTTACCTAACTATCATAATCCCCAACAAATAATTGCAAACATAACAAAGTTTTATCCAGACATAACATAAAAAATAAGTTCTTTGAATAAAATATCGTTGTAAAGTGTAATAGTTTACCGATCCTAAAGCAGTAAATCAGTAAATCAAACCAACCGCAACCCCTCCGATGGAGGGGTAAGGCCTCAGCCCTTCGGGCTGAGGCCTGAAACCCGCTTACACCCCCTTAGGGGTGATCCCCCTTCTGTGGATTCACACCCTTTCAAGGGGCGTATCCCCATGGGTGATCTCCAAGTAGTACTTACAGTACTGCCAAATCGCCTCTGTATGATGCGCTGTTGCCAAACCTATCAGTTTGTTTATAGTAAAGCTTGAGATTGTTATACTTTGTTAATGTCTACAGTTTATTCACGCTTAATGTATGCCTGGTATGCTATGGTACTATATGTTTTTAGTTCAGGAAATATTATGTTAGCGTTTATTCGTTGATCTGTATGATCGATAGGTTATTTTATGATGCTTGACAGTGAATTTTGCTGATGTCTACGTTTATTCATAGTTCAAAATGATGTTATATTTGAAATGCATGACACTTTGATGAATGTAGCATCAATTCATAGTTCAGGATGCTGGTATCTTTGAAAGTTTGGACACTTTATTAAGGAATTTTGTTAGATAATGCTGTTTTATCTGCCGATGTTATGCTTGAAAAGCCAGTATAGGTTGAGTTTTGCTGTATGATGAGGGATAGGTTGAGAACTTATTCATAGGTCCAAATGTTAATGTCTTACTCGTAGATCCTGATGTTAGTATCTATTGTAGGATTTCACCCCTTGTAAGTGTTAGATATGTTAGGCTATGTTTAATTTCTGTTACGTTTTTGTTAAATATTACTATGCAATGTGAAAATAAAACTGGTTGTTAGAGAAATGATAAGTTTCGTAAGATATTACTTTGTTAACTGAACGATGATGTGTTAGAAAACGTGAGCATAGGGTAAGTTTTTGTTGGTAATGTTAGGTTTGCTCGAGAATTTTGCCTAATGTCTACGTTTATTCATAGTTCAAAATGATGTTATAGGTGATATTGAATGACACTTTGATGAATGTAGTGTCAGTTCATAGTTTATAATGCTGGTATCTTTGATAGATTGGTCACTTTGTTAAGGGAGTTTTGTTAGATAATACTGCATTAGCTGTTGCCTGAATATGTTGGAAAAGAGGGGAATACATTGAGTTTTGTATGTCCTGTTTGCAGCTTTACCTTTGATAAGTGGGGATTTTTTGGTGAATGTAGCAGATTATTCATACGTGGGGTATGTTAGTTTTGTCGTTGTACCATTATATTACTTAGTTCGGTTTGTATGTAGCTTTATTGAATGTGAAACTTTTGTTACTTTAACATATATTCATTGTTCTGTTATGATAAATAGGTAAGGTTATGATAAATGTTTGTTAAATATTACTATGTTAAAGTAAAAATACCAATGATATGTTACAGATACGTATGAAAAAGTGTGAACAGGTTAAGTTCTGTATGCAATGTTAGTTACTTTACTGCTGCTAAGTTCGGAACTTTGTTAATGTCGACTATTTATTCGAGCTTGAGGTATGTTAGGTTTGCCGTTGTACATTATATTCTTAGTTCAGGTTATGATTTTTAGCTTTATTGATGCTAAAACTTTGTTACGTTAGCGTATATTCGTTGGTCAGTGTATAAAGAACTTATTTTTATGTTATGTTTATCCAAAATGATATTCGAAATATGACTTGAATCGATAGATCAATATATCATGGAAGGGTGAGTGGGGAGGGGAGTAGAGGGACGGATGGTTTGATTTACTGATTTATTGATTTACAGCTTTAAAATCAGTAAACTATTACACTTTAATATGATATTTTATCAAAAACTTGTTTTTTATGTTATGTTTGGATAAAACTTTGTTATTTTTTATGCTATGTTTGGATTAAACTTTGTTATGTTTGCAATTATCCGTTGGGATTATGATATTTAGGTATGGTTATGATGAATTTTTGTTAAATTTTATTATGTTTGATGTAAAAACTGTAACGTTAGCATATTCATTGTCAGTATGATAATTAGACAGGGTTATGCTAAATTTGTTAAATATTAACATGTTAATGTAAAATTAACATTGATATCGTTAAGAGAATGTTTGAAAAGTGGTGAATAGGTTTTACGCCTTTGGTTACGCTGTAATAGGTACTTTACTGTTGTTAAGTATGGAACTTTGTTAATGTTAGTAGTTTATTCCCGCGTAAGGCGTGCTAGGTTTGTCGTTGTACATTATATTCTTAGTTCTGGTAATGCTATGTTAGCTTTATTAATGTGAAAACAATGTTAAGTTAGCATATATTCGTTGGTTAGTATATAAAGAACTTATTTTTGTGCTATGTTTATCCGAAATGATACTCGACATGTGACCTAATCAAAGATCACAAGATCATGGAAGGGTGGGTGGAGGGGAGGGGAGGGGGCGGTTGGTTTGATTTAACTGATTTACTGATTTACTGCTTTAGGATCGGTAATTTGATTTACTGATTTACTATGATTTTATTCAAAGAACTTATTTTTTATGTTATGTCTGGATAAAACTTTGTTATGTTTCCAATAATTTGTTGTGGATTATGATAGTAAGGTAAGGTTCTGATAAATTTTTGTTAAATATATACTATGTTAATGTAAAAAACTTTGTTACGTTAGCATATATTCGTTGGTTGTATGATAATTTAGACAAGGATGTGATAATTTTTTTTATATATAACTGTGTCAATGTAAAATTAACGTTAATATCTTAGAGATATGCTTGAAAAAGTATGAATAGGTTACGTTTTGCATGCAATGTTAGTTACTTTACTGGTATTAAGTGTGGAACTTTGTTAATGTTAACAGTTTATTCATGCGTAAGTTGTGTTAGGTTAGTCGTTGTACATTATTTTCTTAGTTCGGGTTATGCTATGTTAGCTTTATTAATGTGAAAACAATGTTACATTAGCATATATTCGTTGGTTAGTATATAAAGAACTTATTTTTGTGTTATGTTTATCCGAATGATACTCGACATGTAACCTGAATCAATAGATCAAAGATCATGGAAGGGTGGGTGGGTGGGAAGAGGACGGTGGTTTGGATTACTGATTACTTGCTTTAAGGACGGTAAACTATTAACACTTTACCTAACGATATTTTATTCAAAGAATTATTTTTATGTTATGCTGGATAAAACATTGTTATGTTTGCAATTATTTGTTGGGGCTTATGCATAGTTAGGTAAGGTATGATAAATTTTTGTTAAATATTACTGATACTCGAAATGGTGAAAACTTTGTTACGTTTAGCATATATTCGTTGGTCTGTTATGATAAATTAGACAAGGATGTGATAAATTTGTTAAATATTACTGTGCCATTTAAAATTTACGTTAATATGTTAGAGATATGCTTGAAAAAGTATGAATGGGTTACGATTT
>JABUQX010109833.1:0-15000 GCA_015478945.1 Trachelipus rathkii
ACAGAGAGAGATGTTCTTCACGGCTCTTGTTTTCCTAAACTGAGGTAGCTATAGGTAGAGCTTTCATAAGTAAATAAACCATATAATAATTTAAAATTTAAATATAATAAATTTGGGTTTATAAATTGTTACAAATTCTTTAAGGAGGGAAGAGGGGGGGTTCCACCCCCAAGTCTCAGTTGAGACAATATAAATTGTTCAAAATATTTTTTATAAAAGGTGATTGTTTCACCACCTAACCTTGCGGCAAAGAGAGGGGGGGTGAAGGTTCACTTCCAAATCCCCAAGTTCTCATTGAGACATATAGGATGATTGAAATCTAACTTTCTTTAAATTTTTTAAGCTAACCTATAATATTCATGTGCGCGTCATTTAATTTACAGTCTTCTCTCCTCACTTCTCAGCGCTATCCAATACTCGAAGAGGGAGAGAAAAAATTTAAAAGGACTTAAATATTTAGATTGAGTTGGATCAGTTGTCCTATACAGTAAGAATCTTTTCATAAAGTGTCTAAAAAGCACACTAAAACAAGGGTAATGTCTTTACCACTAATATTTAAATTTTTAATAAGTTGGGGGGCCCAAAAGTTCTCAAGCCGGACATTATTTTTCTCACAACAGATCACATAACTTAATATCCTCAACTTAAAGCTAAGGAGGGGTGCTAGAAACCCCAGAGCAACACCCAAGAACAAAAGATGACAAAAAAAATCTGCTATGACAGCAAAATTTATATTAGAAGTACTTTGCCACCAAGTACCCTGCTGTAGTTCCTGTACAAAATTAGAGGGGCGGGTGGGTAGATTAATTTGATTATATGTATGGCTCAAACCCTATCCCCCTTTGGTTAATCAAATTTGTTTAAGGTCCGTTCACAAAGTTCCCGGACAAGGGTGGTTTTTTGTAAGTCAAGTTTTGACTTACTTTGTGATAAAAAAGTGTTAGCTATAGCAGGAGGAGGGAAACACACCCCATTCAGTTATAGGGTCCTCGTCTGTTTCTTCTTAACGGAGGGGACATATACTCTTTACGATGAATCATGTAGTTTCATTGTTTACGGGTGGTTATGATGAAGATAATGTCAGAGTTACTCATAATTAACTCATCTCAACCTGGTAGTGGTCCACTATAAAGGGTGTGTGGGGTGGCTCATTATTCGAAATCATGACTGACACCTTTCGTTGCCACTATTGCTTGTTTTGTGCGATATGACCTTCCCCTTAATTGGTTTAGAAGTCGATGGTTTTTTATTATGTATTAGAGTTTTTCTTTCCTCGGAAAGATAATAATGAGTTGAGGGCTTCTTTTTTTGAATTCCAAGTGAACAACATTGGTAGTCGAGTACTTTCTCTTTGTTTAAGAGAACAAGAATCTGAGCAATTTTATAAGATTTGTTTTTGTAAGTCTTTATCTCTAAAAGAGGAATGAATGACAACATGGTTATTTCTTGACTAAATATGACAGTAGTCCCACAGTGTGTTAGCTCTTGAAGAGGTCCAATTTCCTGGTTTTGAAAATGTTGACCGATGTCTCTAAGATGAAGGTTAGAACAATTTTTGTGACCAATTTTGCATTGTTTATCTACTTAATGTAATATTTTTTATATATCGATATGAGTTGCTCTTTACAGACAACTGCAAAAGTTTTACACGATCATTAAAAGCCTATAATGATGACTATTCAAATGATATCCTATTAAAATTAATCTCCTCGACAATATTGAAATTAAATTTTCTCGTCCACTACTGTTTGTGAGTTAACGAGAAAAATTGGGAACGCATTTCTCTTCATTATAGTGAATTCTTTAGTAATTATTAATTTTATGTAGTAGCTCCGCCATACAAGTTTTTTAATATGTAGATATTACTGAGTTTTTCCTTGCTTGCTGGAAAAAGTATTAAGGTTGATTTCTCCTCTACTCTTGTGTGTGGAGGAACCCCTCAATTCAAACAAGGGGTACTTCTTAACTATAACCTTGTGATAGATCTATCAGATAGGCATTTTTTTAAAAGTCTGAAGGATTAGTGCCCAAAATGGTTTTCCCACTTCCCTCCTGTTAGAAGGGGAGAGCTGGTGATAACATCTTTATAATCAAAAGATGAAACTGATTTTAGTGCCTTCGTAAGAGCGAACAACTATGTTGTGCTCTTATAAATTTTTAATAATAATTTTCTGCGCGTATTGTAGATTTAACTATTGAGAAGTGGTTAAATTCATATGTTTTGAATATAATTTTATTATATTGATGAATTTTGAGATGAACATTTCAACTTTTCTTCAAGTTTTTCTTGATCTTCAAAGAATAATAAAATTATCTAGATAATGCGTTTGATGTTGAGATCGTCAATGGCCTCTGAATCACTGTCAGTGGGTTCAGAGGATGATTTTGGTTCAAGCATTTCACATATAGACGAATGATGTCTCAGTGAATTGCAAAAGATGCAAGGCTTGACCATTAAACATTCAGATATAGTATGATTTGATAAAAAACAAGTTAAACAAAGATGGTTATTTACTAAATATTGACGTCTCAAAGAAGGAGTGGAGATTGTCTCACACTCAAAAGCATAATGCCTTTGTTTACAATATATACATTTAATATGGTTATAATGATATTCAAGTATTGATATAGTATTTTTTACAAGTAAATAATATTTGGAACATTTAACGTATTCTTCTTGTAAAGAAGCACTTTCAGGAGCAATGGTTTTTTGTATGAGAGAATCATATCTCTTCAACTCACCATTTAAGTAATTTATTTGATCGACTATAAGTGGGTATTTATATATTAAAGGGTATCTCTCATCAAATAATTTTTTGGCCTCAAAACAGATATCATCTATTAAGAGCCTTATAGTTTCACGTTGGTCGTGAAGTGATTTATTTTTTGGTATATTTTCAATTTTATTTTTAAGGGCACAAATGGTGTCCCAAATAGAAGTGTGCCAATTGTAAGTCTCATCGGCCTCAAGGAATATATCTTCCTCTTCTATAAATACTACAAGTTTGTCGTTAATGTTTTCCAAATCAAAATCGAGTTTTTCTAATTTTTTAATAAGTAATTCCACCTGAGTGGTATTCAGGTTGGAATATAAAATGCAAAAGTCGGCTTCGTGGAGGGTCCCCTCTACGAGACTTCGCAAGATCTCTCTCTCCTGTGTGAGAGTGTTAAAGACCTCAAGGTCAGCTGCCGAAAGGTCGGAAGATGGAGAAGCCATGTTGACTTCAAAATATTAATTTTATAAAAATATATACATATAAATGAAGTACAAGTACAATATGAATTGTACAAGTAAAAATAATCAAAATTTTAAATATATAAACAGAGAAAAAATGTGTCTTGAGACACTAAAATATTAAAATATTTAAATTTATGAGATTAAATATTGATTTATAATACAAGTACAATATAGATTGTACAAGTAAAAATATTGTACCAGTACAAGTACTTAGTACAAAAATAATGTGTCTTGAGACACAAAAAAGATATTAAAATTTTCAAAACTATAAGATTAAAATGCAACTTTATAATATTAAGAATATGTGAACCGATGAACCGGTCTATACTGTACCGGTATAAAGCGCTGCGATAAACCTTATTGTATATAAACCAATTTTTATATGTACCATTTGATTGTCTCGCTGTCCTGACTATCGGAAAAAATCTAAAATTTATAATAACACTAACGTTTTATCTTTTATAGTTGACCTACATATATACTATCTATATATACATATCCGGATAAACCATCCGGAAAAATGTGACTACCTACACGAGTATCCACTGCAGATCACAAATATAGTATAGTACCTCTAAATATATAAATATACTAAACTATTGTTTATCAAAAAAAATCTTGACCTCACAAAGGAGCGATCCAGTTGAGTGGTGGTATTTTTTGTTATATTATAATAAATAGACATATAATTAAATATTAACGGACAACATTTGTTGCTCGAAAATATTCTAAAATCATTAAACATAAACAACTGAAATGAAAAGTCTTTGCTTACGGTTACACAAATTTTTTATACAAATAAATTAAAACTAAGTGAATAAGAAATTAAATTAATACAAAACGTAATGTCTTTTCTACACCTACGACGATATCGACTAAAATACTCAATTTAAAATTTAACTAAATATTTAAATTTGTATCTCATCATTAAATAAACATTAAAAACGAAATTTATTTTTACTAATGTAAAAAATAAAAATGAACCAGAAGCATGAAGTTGTCACTTCTATTGAATGAAGGAAGAACCATTGTTTAAATCTCTCTTATCCTATGACTATACTTTTCTATATCTGCTATATATACTATATTATATCTTATATATATATATATATATATATAATTAGTATATATATGATATAATATATATATAATAATATATATATATATATAATATATATATTATATATATATATATAACTATATATATATACGTTAAGTAAAGGTTATATTTGTGCTTTTATAATATTATAAATATTTTATTTTAAAATATTTTTAAAGAAATATAATGTGGTTTGGTTATTTTGTATTAGCATAATTATCACAATTCTTTAAGTTTTTTAACAGAAAATAAAAATTCCCCTAATGGGGGGAAAACTTTAAAAAATTCCCGAAAATTTTTTTACTAAATATTTAAATTTATGCCACAGACTCAACTATGGAGGCATATAAATTTGGATGTGAAGACAGCATACGGCGACTTATGTCTCATGTTAGCTCCACTCATCTCAGATAAAAAGACAAAATCCTGCATATAAGAGGTACAATTACTGTAATTTAGATCTATAAGGTACATTTTAATTTTTGGGGAACAAAACCATACATTAGTTGGATCTGCACTTTCGGTCCAAGTGGGTCGTACAAAACACCACTAAATTTATCTGCATAGACATAAGCCTTACACAGAATAAACTCCTGTGTGGTAAAACAACGGCGCGCTTTTAACTCCATTAAGTTGTTTAAGCGGTTTATTTCTAATAAACTTATTTGTTTTATTTTTGGGGCACAAGTTGTTTTAAAGGGGAAAAATTATGTTTAAGTATTCCCAGTATATACATAGTGACACCGAAGTTCCACAAAATATTATCAATATTTATATAGAAAAACTGAAATTATTAAAAGAATAGTTTAACCAAAAGCGGGCTATAAATCGGGGTTGTTAACGCTGATAGATAAACTTATCGATTTGTTTACAATTTTTTATGAATTTTTGGGTGAAAGTTCGTGGTGCCAAGTCTATCTTAGAGACTCACACAGAACGTGTGGGACGCCACTTAAAATGACATTGGGGATTTAGTGAGCCCTCAGGATCTCAGGTAGCTGGCGGCCTTAAATGAGACCCAAGATCCAGCACATATCTTATGAACATTTATTACTCTCGCTATTCCTATAACTAAATCTTCCAACTGGATGTGACTGCAGGCAGAAAGACGTGTTACTTCCAGCCTTCCTCTTCACTTTCGCTTCGATCAGTTTTAGCAATGTGGAAATGAATAGTGGAATATATAAATCTGTATACTATATACATACAACTATTATATATATATACCTGCTCCACCTATCATCCATTATTTATTATATTAGTATTATCCGTATAATATAGTATATTTATATAATATATATATATTATATTATAGCTTATGCTGCGGTGAATTCCTCGTGGTGTGGAGCCATAAGCAATTAAGATACAACCTATATCTATATAACCAACTGAATGAAAATACTCAATTTCGTTGATTCTCTAATTCTTACTGCTTATAAATAAACTGACAAATGGTCCCATAAAAGAACCGAGTTTTATTTATGATGATTTTGGGGATGAAAAGTTTTGTCGTATATTAAATTTAATTGAAATTTATTTTCTATAGTTGTTGAAAGTTTATTGAGTTTATTTTATATGGAAGTCGCTTTAATATTTGAAAGTATAGAGAATTTTTCATTGCGGAAGTTTTATAATTCTGAATTTCTCGAATGTGTACAGCGTTAAATCCAGAACAAGATGTAGTATAATTTTTAATATTTCCTTGGAAGTGGACTCAGAGAAGGAGAAAACTCAATAGTCAAGTTCTAAGATGAAATGAACATTATTACATACAAGCCAATATATATTGTGAACACCGATACACAATAATAGTATACTACTCGGTTCAAGCACTTTCTATATAACTAGTACTACGAATCCAAGTAATAATAATTAATAATAATAAAATAATAATAAATAATAACATAATAATAATAATAATCGAATTATTAATTGGAATAATAAATAACTCAGATACACATTAGAAAGCAGTTAATACTAGTTAAACTAACATAATGGATGATAATAATAATAATAATAATAAATATAATAAATAATAATAATGAATAATAATAATTAAATTAATGGTAATGACTACCAATAATAATTATTATTTGTAGGAACAATCTTCGTTGAAGACACAAAAGTGTTTCAGTGAGAAGATGAATTCCGATAATAACTTTGCTTTTGTTCCTCAATGAATCTAGTTCTTACAAAGAAGACTAGAAGCCATTTAGAACGTACAAGCAAGGTTTAATAGAGGGGAAACTAATTATTACTAATAAACAGAGGTAAAGCCTCTGTCTAAGGGAACTAACTTGCTCCACCACCAATCGGGATTAAACTAAGCTTACCAAAACCACTAGTTACAATTTATCATGCACGGAAATCACGACGTGGAAATTACACGAAATTCAGAAACTCGTTAAACTTTGGCTAATAAAATTTCTTATTTTTCAAAAGAAATTTATGGATGTATATATATATATATACATAAATATATATATAGATTATATTTATATAATAAAAATTATATAAAAAAGGCTATAAATAAGATTTTTGGACAAGATAGCCATTTTGAGTAGCGAATTTTATTTGTCAATTTTGACTCGAAATTTTTGGAACGTGATCAGTTATCAAGGCGATTTTTAATATTTCTAAATAAATATTTATAATTTTATATAAATATTTTAATAAATATATATATAAAGAGTAATTTTCGTTTATAATATTTAAGGGGGGAATGTTATAATAACATTTTTATGACAAGAATCGGTTTATGACGACTCTTGAAAATGCAGATTTCACGTATGAAATATTGACCAGTATTTAGATTTTGATTTTTAGTTATTATTTCTGAATTTCTATTTTCTATGCTAATTACAATTTATATTTAATTTTTAATATTAATAAAAAATGATTCTCATTTTTTAGCGACGATACAGTAATTTCTGACCTACCTATTTTAATTGAAATTTCTAATTTCAACTATGACGAGAATTTTTCTTTATAAAATATTTATCATGATGAATTTTACTTTTTCGATTTCTACGTTTTTGCTTACTTTTATTTAATTTTTTAGTTTTACTATTTTATTTTTTCAATCAAATCTCTTTAAGTTTAATAGTTCCTAATTATTCCCTTTTATATTACATTTTCCCTAAACCTCTTATTTTCCCAATTTTTCCCTTTAGCGTTTTTGCTTACTTTTTTGTATGTGAATTTATTGTTTGCATGTATAAAAAAATAAACAAAAATTCAGTATACATCACGTTGGGTACAAAATGTGTTTGTAAATATCATACTTTTAAGCTTTCGCCGAAGAGAGAGAGAGAGTAAAAGATAGGCAAAAACCTCGAAGATATCTCCACCTACAAATAAAACTGGACATAAAAATTAAGACGAAATAAAAAAAGTAGGTTGAAAGATGACTGACGCGGATTTTTAGTAGTCAGTGATGAAAACTGAAAGACTAAAAAAACGTGGGCCAATCGAATTTTAATTCAACCTTGAGAACTATTCTAACAGAAGTATATTAATATTGTATAACAACTCGTGGGTCCACTTTTCAAGGTGATTTATTCTAACTGAATAACTCAACAAGAAGAGACTGATTTGATATACAACATTAAAACACTTATCAAAAATTAATATATATACGAAACAAAAAACTATTGCCTTTTTTGCTAACATCTGCAAGGAGAGAAGGGTTGGTCAGATGACCGTTAGTGGGGATCCCTAAGTTTGTCCAGAAGGCTTGAATGACATATCTACACAAATTTCCTAAAAATCACTGTTTAACGGAAGGAAAATTTCAATGGTGCCGCTGTGAATTTACAAAAAAAAAGCATTCAACAGCCCTGACTTAAACATCGGTAAGACGCCTCCAAGATGGCGCGGAACCTCTAAAATATGAAAGGTAGAGACCCGTCTTAAGGATAGGCCTCGATGAAAGATGTTAAGCTACTCGATACTGCATTGAAAATGATCTCGTAGAATTTCTTTCGACTCGGAAATGCAAAATATGGGACAGAGTCTACTGAGCGTGCAGTAATTAAGATTGAATGAATGCCTCTCGGTCGCTCTCGCTACTTTTATAGTCCACGAGAAAGAACGCCGAGGGGTTGACGATAAGTAATTAATTAAATAAACCTCAATTTTAATTATTAACGTTTAAATAACAAATTTACTATCAAAAGATAGCAAATTTAAAACTATATAATAAATAAATAAATTTATTGAATAAATCGATATGGATTTGTTATAAAAATCACTAACAGTTTCAATGGCAGTCTTTGGCAACTTTATCACGTGTTTGATACAGGATACTTTTCTTCCCATAGAAAATTATATGATAAATATAACTTTTCAATTAAAGATAATTATCAATTTTAACAACAATTAATAGGACCAGTATTCTCTACTGATCAATTTGGTACAAGAATCAAGTCTCTAGCACAATTATGAGGCAAGATATGTTAATACTTCGATATAGAAAAATGCAAGGTCAGCCGGGGTCAATACTTGACCTTTCGATTGAAGGAGGTCAATGACATTTATACAAGTGAAAAAGGAATGTCTTAAGACCATTTTGACCTATAAATCAAACCTGACACTGTTGAAAACCGAGGTGGCTAGGGGAAGGAGTAAAAATTTCCAAATGTGAAATTTCAAATTTTTGAAAGGCCTATTTTGGCAAGTGGCTTAAATATGTCTATAATTACTTAAATACAACTTTGATCAATATAAAAGTTTATCAAAATGTAGTTCTATATCTTTAGTATAACTTGAGAAAGTTTGAAACTTCAAAACTTTGTCAAAAGAAAGTTAAATGTAAACCGGTTTCTTGTATCAGCTTTTTATTTATCAATTTTGGAAGGTTCTGTGTAAATATATCTATTTATATATATATATATATATAAATTATATATATATATATGTATAATATATATTATATATATATATATTATATATATCTATTATATATACTTATATATAATATATATATATATTCTATAATATATATATTATATAATATATATATATATATATATATATATATATATATATATATATACTATAATTATATATATATATTATTATATATATATATTATATATAATATATAATATATATATATATATATATACATTGAAATATACATTCTTTTTGGCTGAAAATTGGTATGATAATAGTTTTTGACATGAATAAGAAGAATCCGGTGAAATTTTTAACAAAAAATGATATGGGGGGGTCTCCAGCCCCTAACCCCATTTTTAGGGGTTACAGGTAACCCAGGGGTCCCAAATTTGGGACTTTTACTATTTATTATTAAATGAATTAATATTGTGAATTTCAAGGGCGTAGCCCAATTATAAAGGATACTTTACTCTTACGAGCCTTTAGTGGTGTACGGTATGGTATTTTGAGATTTCTTTGGTTTAAAATTGCACCGGCTCAGAGCAAATTTTCCATTAATAAATTTTAATTTTTTATATATAAATGATTATCAAGATTATTATAGTTTATTATTTTACTATAAATAATAAGAAAATGATGGTCAGTGCAATTACGACTCTCCCAACTACAATTTGGGACCAACCACTCGCGAATACATCCATTTGTACCTTTTATAAATACTGGCCACGAAGTGGCAAATGGAGTAAATATAAAAAATTTACGACATTAAATTCCACACCCAAAGGAAACCACAACAGAAAAAATATAATCTGTTTTCGTAAGTTTTGGTAAAAGAAAATATAGGAAATAAGTATACTTTTTATTTATATTATATATATATACATATAATATATATTATATTATATATATATATTATATATATATTATATATTATATATATTATATATATATATATATTATCTATATATATTATATTAATATTATATATATATATATATTATTATATATATAATATATATATATATATATATATATATATATATATATATATATATATAATATATATATATATATATATATATATTACATAAATGGATATATATATATATATATATATATATATATATATATTTGTTCCTTGGGAACCTAGTCTTAATAATAAACAGGAAGACGAACAAAAATGGAGAAAGCATTCTTTATTTATAAAATCCGGACGTTTCGGGTATTACTCGACCCATCTTCAGCAAAATATTTACTCTAGAAATAATTAAAATTCACAATTAAAATTAAAATTAAAAAATGAAAAATCTATATAATAATATTAATATTAATACACCATAAATAAAGTTACATTAAAAATGGGAAGCAAAGCACATAGATGAAAATTAAAACAAAATCACAATTTTAATAAAATGGAAAAAACTTAAACAAACGCACCTGACAGAATCTGAGTAAATTTTGTAGCGTACTAAATTACGAAATTTTAATATTGGAAAATTACAGAATGCATATATATATAAATATAGTTAGTTGGTTAAAACAGAATAATTATTGTTTGAAACAGTATGTTTTATATACTGTTATAATAATAATAATAAAAATAATAATAATAATAATAATAATAATAATAATAATAATAATAATAATAATAATAATAATAATAATAATAATAATAATAATATAATAGTATAATAATAATAATAATAATAATAATAATAATCAATAATCAATATAATAATAATAATGAATAATAATAAAATAAATAAAATATAATATAAATAATATAATAATAATAACAAAATAATAGAAATAAATAAAATAATAAATTAAACTATGATTGATAAAACGCATCATGATAATGCTACGAATCATAAAATAATAAATAATAATTAATAAGAATATATAATAAAATAATAATAATAATAAATAATAAAATATAATAATAATAATATAATAATAATATAATAATCAATAATAATAATAATATATAATAATAAATAATAATAAATACATAATAACTGTGGTTACCCATAACATGAAAATTAACAAGTATTGAATACAATGATGGTAACAATATTAATGTAAAAAAAGTTGGATAGAGGATTGGTCTTTATTTAATTCTGGTTTCAAATGATAAATATATAAACTTTCCAGGATCTTTCTATCAAGAGAGTCACTTGCTGAGGCCAGGATTTCAAAACTGTCTCGTGAGATTGAGTGGCCATTTTCTAAGCTATGAGATCGTATAGACGAATGTTCTGGCGTGGTCAATGGCAAATTAGTTCTGTATGACAAACCCAAATGCTTTGAAACCCTCAAATGAAGTTGTAGACCTGTTTGGCCTACGTAACGGACATTGCAATCCGTACACGTATACATGTAAACTATAGAGGATCTCAATCTGTGGGGAATAATGTCTTTAAGCCTGAAAAAGTTGGAAATTTTCATACCTAGTAGTAGGGGGATAAAATAAATTCAGTTGATGGAAATGTTCGGTGCAACGTGGGGCTTAATAGATTTGTCAGCTTCGCAGTATAGTGGCCAATAAATGGAATTTTTAAATAAACTCTTTGTTTGGGGACATCGATGAAAGGCTGTCTCGGACGAAATTTATTTTCAAGAAATCTATATACTATTTTAGAAAATATATTAGAAGGGAATAAATTAAAATTAGCAAAATTACTTAAATATTCAATTTCTTCATGGAATTTTTCCCATGAGGTGCAAAGTTTGAATGCTCTGAAAAGCCTGCACTGTAGTGCAGATAATTTGTATTTCGTTGGGAGGAAACTAAAGAAATTCATGCCTAATAATGTGGTAGAGGGTTTTCTATATACTGAAGTAGAAAAGGAACCATTATTATGCTTAATTAAAACGTCTAGAAATGGTAGTACATTATTTAATTCTCCTTCCATAGTGAAAACAATATTTGGATGTTTAGTGTTGAGATAGTTTAAAAACAATGAAGCTTGACTATGAGTTTCAAAAACTAAAAAACAGTCATCTACATACCTTTTATATGTTATTGGTTTATATTCAGTTGGGCATTCGTTTAACCATGTTTGTTCATGGAAACTTAGAAATGAATTAGCGAAAGCCGGGCCTAATGGTGAACCCATCGCCATTCCGTCTGTTTGACAGTAAAGCTCATTATTAAATAGAAATATTGTGTCGTCAGTAGCCAGATCAAGGAGTTTTGAAAACTGTGATCTATTTAAACCATTGATCATGTGATCTGTCGATGAAAACAAACCGTCAACAATAATTCTGCAGGTTTCTTTAACAGGGACATTGGTGAATAGAGACTGTACATCGAAACTAGCCATATAGCAATCATTAATGGAAAGTGAAGTGACGAAATCTGAAAAGTCAAATGAGTTTTTTATGCTGTATTGGTTAACTGTAATAGGTTCTATGAATGGTAGTAAATACTTTGAAAGTTTGTACGTAGGGGAATTAATAGCTGAAAGGATAGGTCTAAAAGGAAGGCCAGGTTTATGGGTTTTTGGTAACCCATATAGTAAGCTTGGGGTAGAGCCTGAAACAAAAAGAGAATTCTGCAAACTAGACACACCTTGTTTTTTGAGAGATCTGAGGAAGTTATTAATTTTGTCTTCTATTCGTAAAATGTGTTTGAAAACATCACCAGTCAGACGACGGAATTTGGAAGAATCTGACAATATTTGTTGTATTTTTTCAATATATGAGGTTCTATCAACAATAACGACTCCCTTCCCTTTATCGGGTCTACAGACAACAATTGATTCATCCCTTCTAAGATTCTGGAGTATTTTAAAATCATTGAAAGAAAAAACAGGTGAAAATATCTTTCTACCATTAAAGTTATAAAAAAACTTTTTAGTCCAAAATCGTATTTCATCGATACATTCCTGAAACTTATTTACATTATGCAAGTTTTTAAGTTGGTAAACAGACCTTTCAAAAGCTAAGAAATACTGACAAAAATTAAGTTTAAAAACTGGCAAGTTAAAATTTAATCCTAATGATAAAACTCTCTTCTCTTTTTCTTACTAAAATTACACACTATTGAGTCACTATTTACTTCCAAATTGCTACGCAAACCAAGTTTGTTCAATTTATCATTTTGTCTACGGCTAGTAGTTAATTTAAACTGTTCTACACGTTTAGTTATAAAATAAATAATATACTTATAATCAATAAAGGACAGAGATAGACGAAGCTGTGAATTACATGATGAAGTCTCTTTATCGAGTTTATCTATCAGTTTACGTTTGAAATTTATCTCCTTAAGTAGTAGCTTAGATATCCATGACTTATAAAAATCACTGTTTTGAAGAGAAGCTTTATAGAGTTTAAATCTCATGAATTTTGGAATATAATTAAATGCTTTACATACCGTTAAGAATTGTAGGTCGAGTTTTGCTTTCGTGAGCTTCTTAGATATAGACTCAAATTTTTGGAAAATTCGTAATACGTCTTCATTGTATCGGTTTTTCAATATGTCGGCAAATGATTTGTACATGAACATCGATCACATGATCAATGGTTTAAATAGATCACAGTTTTCAAAACTCCTTGATCTGGCTACTGACGACACAATATTTCTATTTAATAATGAGCTTTACTGTCAAACAGACGGAATGGCGATGGGTTCACCATTGGGCCCGGCTTTCGCTAATTCATTTCTAAGTTTCCATGAACAAACATGGTTAAACGAATGCCCAACTGAATATAAACCAATAACATATAAAAGGTATGTAAATGACTGTTTTTTAGTTTTTGAAACTCATAGTCAAGCTTCATTGTTTTTAAACTATCTCAACACTAAACATCCAAATATTGTTTTCACTATGGAAGGAGAATTAAATAATGTACTACCATTTCTAGACGTTTTAATTAAGCATAATAATGGTTCCTTTTCTACTTCAGTATATAGAAAACCCTCTACCACATTATTAGGCATGAATTTCTTTAGTTTCCTCCCAACGAAAGACAAATTATCTGCACTACAGTGCAGGCTTTTCAGAGCATTCAAACTTTGCACCTCATGGGAAAAATTCCATGAAGAAATTGAATATTTAATTAATTTTGATAATTTTAATTTATTCCTTTCTAATAAATTTTCTAAAATGGTATACAGTTTTCTTGAAAATAAATTTCGTCCGAGACAGCCTTTCATCGATGTCCCCAAACAAAGAGTTTATTTAAAAATTCCATTTATTGGCCACTATACTGCGAAGCTGACAAATCTATTAAGCCCCACGTTGCACCGAACATTTCCATCAACTGAATTTATTTTTATCCCTACTAATAGTATGAAAATTTCCAACTTTTTCAGGCTTAAAGACATTATTCCCCACAGATTGAGATCCTCTATAGTTTACATGTATACGTGTACGGATTGCAATGTCCGTTACGTAGGCCAAACAGGTCTACAACTTCATTTGAGGGTTTCAAAGCATTTGGGTTTGTCATACAGAACAAATTTGCCATTGACCACGCCAGAACATTCGTCTATCCGATCTCATAGCTTGGAAAATGGCCACTCAATCTCACGAGACAGTTTTGAAATCCTGGCCTCAGCAAGTGACTCTCTTGATAGAAAGATCCTGGAAAGTTTATATATTTATCATTTGAAACCAGAATTAAAAGCCCAATCTAAGTATCCGCTTTTAATACATTAATGATTGTTTATACATCAGTTTTATTTAATGCTTGTTAATTATCATACCATCTTAACCAAAAGTTATTATTATATTTTATTTTATTGGTATTGTCATTA
>JABUQX010109833.1:25000-27500 GCA_015478945.1 Trachelipus rathkii
TACAAATGCCAAATACATTTTTCTGTTAAATTTCCAACCTTTTTTACATACCATCTTTAAAGCGAATATCAAATCAATCGTTGATCTATTTGGCCTAAAGCCATGTTGCCACTCGTCCATTTTATCTTCTACCCTCTCTTTCAATCTTTTTTCTAATATTCGTTCATATACCTTTGCGATATGTGGTGTCAAAGCAATTCTTCTGTAATTTCTACAGTCTGCCTTATCCCCTTTTTTTTTTAAAAAAAAAGGGGATAAGGCAGACTGTATTATTATTATTATTATTATTATTATTATTATTATTATTATTATTAATTATTATTTTATTATTATTATTATTATTCATTATTATTAATTATTATTATTATTATTATTATTATTATTATTATTATGCCCTTTAATAAATAACTATTATCATTATTATTATTATTATTATTATTATTATTATTATTATTATTATTATTATTATTATTATTATTATTATTATTATTATTATTATTATTATTATTATTATTATTATTATTATTATTATTATTATTATTATTTTATTATTAATTATTATTATTAATAATTTATTATTATTAAATTTTTATTACTAATTATTATATTATCATTATAATTATTATTATTATTATTTATATTATTAATTATCTATTATTACTATTATGCACTTATTTTTATTATTATTATTATTATTAATTATTATTATTATTATTATTATATATTATTATTATTAAATTATTATTATTATTATTATTATTATTATATTATTATTATTATTAATTATTTATTATTATTATTATTATTATTATTATTATGTTATTATTGCTTTTGTAATAATATTAATAGGATATTTGATTATTATTAATTAATTTTAATCAATTATTATTATTATTATTATTATTATTATTATTATTATTATTATTATTATTATTATTATTATTATTATTATTATTATTATTATTATTATTATTATTATTATTATTAATTATTATTATTATTAATTATTATTATTATTATTGATTATTATTATTATTATTATTATTATTAATTATTATTATTATTATTTTATTATTATTATTATTATTGTTATTCAAAAATTATTATTATTATTATTATTTTTATTTATATTATTATTATTATTAATTATTATTAATATTATTATTATTATTAATTAATTATTATTATTATTTTTATTTGTTATTATATTATTATTATTATTATTATTATTATTATTATTATTATTATTATTATTATTATTATTATTATTATTATTATTATTATTATTATTACTAATTGAGTTGTTCTGACTGTTAAAAATTTTAATTGTTCTCATTTTCATTATTAATAGTATTATTATTATTATTTTATTTATTGATTATTAGTATACTTTTATTAATTATTATTATTATTTATTGTTATTATTATTATTATTATTATTATTATTATTATTATTATTATTATTATTATTATTATTATTATTATTATTATTATTATTATTATTATTATTATTATTATTATTTTTTTTATTATTATTAATTTTTTTTTTATTATTATTATTTTTTTTTTTTTTATTTATTTGACAAATTTTATTTGAAAGAGCGAGATAAAGACAAAAATAAAAATATTTTAATATATTTCAACTATTTTTAATTATAATTTTATAAGATTATTTATTTATATTATAGACAATTAATGTAAATAATTTAAAGTAATTTACTTAAATATTGTTATTATAAATCTTTGTTTATATTTATTAATGTTTATCTTTTTTCTCTTCACGTTTTTAGTTTTTTGCATTGTAAATTCAGGTTTTATTAATTATTTACATATTTTTAATTATTATTATTGTTTTCATAATTAATTTTTTTATTTAACAATATGATATCCTTAATAATAATTTAATTATAATAAATAATAATAATAATAATAATAATAATAATAATAATAATTAATAATTAATAATTATAATATAAATAATCTTTTCTGTTGTAAGAATAAATAATATTAATAATAATAATAATGGTAATTATGAATATAATAATAACGATAATAATTTAATAATAATATAATAAAAACAATAATAATAATACAAATAAATACAAAATATATTAAATAATTAAAAATAATAATAAATAATAATAATAATAATAATAATAATAATAATAATAATAATAATAATAATAATAATAATAATAATAATAATAATAATAATAATAAATAATAATAATAATAATAATAATAACGATAATAATTTAATAATAATAATAATAATATATGAATAATGGTGGAATTAGTTGAATATTCTAATAATAATAAGAATCAAACCCTAATAATATTAAAATAATAATAATCATATTAATAAATTATATAATAATAATAAGGTAAATAATATAATAATAATAATGAATAATGATAATGATATGATATGATATTAATAACTATAATAATAATAAAATAATAATAATAAAATAATAATAATAATAATAATAATAATAAT
>JABUQX010109833.1:32500-52008 GCA_015478945.1 Trachelipus rathkii
AGTGAATAATGTTTCGCCTTTCTCTTTTGCTTTCATTTCCACCTCCTCCTCCAGGAAATATCCCAGGACAAGATATCTATGTAGGACAGAGAGGAACGACTAGACCAGATGAGAATATAGCAGAGAGCAATGTGTTCAGTAATGAACAGCATGGGGTTATATCCGATACACCTCTAATGGACAACATCTTACGGACATTAACTATCCTTATATTCCTATGTGTCGGGAAGAAAGAATTGAACACTGCGTATATTCTGCTTGTCTAAGAAATCGAATAAATGGACATTGATAGTTGGATTGGCTGCCCAGTACCACTTATCTTTTGAAATCAATGCTAGTGCATGCCTAGGAGAAATGTGTATGTGCTGGTGTGGAAAGGAATGAGAAGGAGGAGAGAAAGAGTTGCAATTCTTATGACCTGTTCGTGTAGGTACAGAGGTTATTGGTAGATTTGTTTGTGCGAGTACTAGAATTACTAGCATGATAAATTCTCACGTTTGGAAAATAGTCATGATGTGTGGTTGCGAAATTTGGCCCATCTGAGGGTAATGTTGAAGAGAATGTGATTTTTTATGATAATCTGAAGATATTCTGGATGAAGTAGGTTGGAGCTTCAGATTGATTGTATTGGGTGTTGAGGGACCTAAATGGTTGGATAGGTGATCAAAAAGTGGGATGATAGAGACACAATTAGTGAAGTTTATGTAGGAGTGTCGGGAGAAAAATGAGTAATAGTGTGAATCACTGTAAGAGTAGATCTATAATGACTTTTGATTGAGAGAAGAGGGTTAAGTGTGTAAGTAATACATTCTTGTATATACAAGAGTAAATTCATAAAAGTATCACTATAGTTGGTGGTTAGGTAAGAGAGATGGTATCGGAGGTGAGAGATTATGATTGATTTATGTGTTCATGTAAGACGGAGATGTGAGAGTGTATGTGTTTGATATGTTAAAATGCGCTGTGTGTGTTTGTTAGAAAACATGGGAATGAGTCTGTATTGTCATTATGCCCTTGACTTATTAAAATTAAGATTAGTAGGTATCGTGGATGAGAGAAATGATTAGAGACAGGAAGTGGATAGCAATAAGAGTGAGAGTTCACAGATTGAACAAGTAATCAAGTATACGAGTTGTTGTATAGAGTAGCGTTTGCAAAGTAAGATAAGTTTGAGCATGTAAGCAACAAGTTTGAAACTTGAACCAAATAAGGAGAGCGGTATGTTAGTATAAAAAGAACCAAATAAGTGGTGTGGAACTGTTAAGAATTTATAGTAAGAGGTCGATAAAAAAAGGGAATACTACAAATGATGCATAGCCGCTAAGGGGAAAAAAAGAGGAAACCGATAGTTATGGAAGAAGTGAGTGACACTGTGAGTTCTCTTTTGTACAAGGGATATAAGGAATGTCTACCCTTTTGGAACAGAAAGCGAGACAGGTTATATGAATGAAGAATACTGAGAATTACCTGATTAGAGATAAATAGTATAAAAGATATGGAGCTATTTCCGTACATGTATGACATTCATGATGCTGAATGGTTATTGAAGTAGTTGGGATCTAACACTTACGAAAATCTGCCATAACATGCAATAACTGATTAGAGATGATATTGAATGTGTGTGTTTGTTTGGTTGCTAGAATGGTTGAATTGATAATTTCTGGTTATGAGAAGTCATTACAGCATAATAAGGTCATTAGAAGAGAAATAGGCTGTCAAGTGAAAAAGTTTGAAGAGTAAATAATCGGCATGCTAAGATATATTGATGAAAAATAACTGTGAAATGAAAAACCGACGGATGGTGTAATTGAGGGCGATTTGGATTTTTGTTACAAAGAGTCTGTGGATGGGTGTTGGTTCAAGGGATTGAGGAGAGTTAGTAATATTAAACCTTAAAATAATATTATATGGTAAGAAGTTTACCGGTATTTCTGTATTTCAATTTTTATAAGGTCAGGTTGATAATTGGTTTATTGATTACACATGAGAAGAAATATGTCTTGATATTTTGCTCGAAAGAAGGGCGTTAGAAGTGGACCTGAAGCACAATCGATATCTGTTAAGAATTACAAGTGTTGCAATACAATAACAGTGGTAGAGGATATTGAGGATTAAATTTCAATATTCCAACAAATGATTGAGAAAATGAAAGAGAAGAAGAATAAATGTATCCAGGTTTTATGGATTTGCAACAGACGTATGATAGGATTAATAGAGAATCTATGGCAAGGTTAAGTTGATATATGGTGCTGGTGTAAGGCTTCTGAGTGGAATCAAAATTATGTATGATGATAACTGAAGTGGGTGTAAGAAATGGAGTTGAAAGTGATTTGTTTAATTATTATTTGTGGAGTGAGGCAGGGATATGTTATTGTCACCTTGGTTATTTATTTTGTATATTGATGTGGGCAGATGATTGAGTAGTATGTTAGGGGTAGATGGGATGGTTTTTTAGATGATGGAGATGGAAGAGAGTGGACGGTGCCTATCTCTATTTATTGCTGGATTTCGATTTGGTTGTTTGGTGAATCTGTATAGAGAGAATTTTGAGAAGGATTTTGGTTTGGTAGTATGGTGATTTTGGTAATCGTGTGTTAAAATGATCCGATGGTGTGAAGTAAAACGTAGATATAGAGTAAGGTTGTGGTTGTGAGTGAGGATAGTCGCATTGGTTGGTTATAAGCTAATGTGTGGATGTGTGGCAAGCGAACAAAATGGTATGAATTATAATATTATTGTGATTATATATTTATGGATAAAATATAGTTATTAAATTCTTTGATTGTTATATAATATGGTGAGAATGTGTTCACAGAGTGTGAATGGTAGATCAAATGGCTTGGTCGCCACACTATATATTTATCTTGTCCATCCGCGAGAATGTCCAAATTATGGAGCCTTATTCAGTGTCTTAGAGTGTTGCTAATAGTCTTTGAAATGAAGTGTTTATCGCTTGTTACATCTGTGATTATATTATGATGGCTTAGTGATATCAGAGTCTAAGCAATGAGAAAGATGAGATACTAGATCTATATATATTGACATATGTCGCATTAACTGAATTACAACTTAGGGACATGTGATGTATGAGAACAAAGTTATGAAAACCTATGATATATGTAATTGAACTGTTATTAGGGAGGCTTATTAGTATGTTAGTTTTTTCTCTTTTTTTATCATTGTTATTTTTTTGAGAGGTTTTCTTAGGTGAGAGACAAAATTAATTTTATTTTTGTAAATTGTGGTTTTCCCTTGAGCTGCGGTGTTTTTAAATGTTATTTTCTGATGCAGGATTGATGTGATTTTGTAGTGAGTTAGAGTCTTCTCGCGCTCATCTCTTCAATCTCTCTCTCTCTCTCTCGACTCTCTCCCGTCTCTCTCTCTCTCTCTCTCGCTCCTCTCTTCTCTCTCTCGCTCGCCTCCTTACTCATACTCTATCTACTCGCTTCTATCTATCCCTCTCTTCCTTAGCATCACGTTATTTTTCTAATATTTAATTTTTTTTATTTTATATTTTAGATTCTTAAATATATTAGAATTAAAATAGACAAGCAATAGACGTAGTATATTATATATAGTATGATATATATTAGTATGTTAGTGGGTATGACTTTTTCTAAATATAGCTGTACATAGATAATTATTGGCATTATTTTATATCAATTTATTATTATGTTATCCTGTATCAGTACATATTATATATATGATAATTTTATCTATTTATATTAATTATTTAAATAATATAACTTCTCCTTAAATCTCAAACATCATTACCTTCTTATATTGTCTCCTCCCTCCACAATTCCTTCTTCTCTTCAAATCCTCTATAAATTAAATATTATAACTATAAATAATAATAATAATAATTATTAATATAGTGGTAATTTAAAATTAAATATTATTTCATATAATAATAATAATTATTAATAATAATAATTTATATTAATATATAATAATATAATATATATATTATAATAATATTAATTTATTATATATTATCATAGGAGATTCCTATTTCATAGTATCTTTAATTTCATAGAAATTTACCTAATATTTTTTATTTTCACAACATTTTAATAATTTATATATATAATATATATATAATACTAATAATAATATAATAAATAATTATATAATTATTTTAATAATAAAATAATAATAATAATAGTATATATTACATTAATAATAATTTATTATAATTCTATATAGTAATTATAAATATTAATATGTATAATATATTAATAATTTTTCTTTAATATTATAATTAATAATATATAATTAATAATTATATTAATATATTCATTAATAATTAATAATAATTAAAAATTAATAATAATAATATCATAAAAATATTAAGAATGGTTTAAAAATAAAACTTTAGTAATTAAGAAACAACAGCAATTGTGAGAAAAAAGAAATTCTATATAATAATAATACTTAATAATATACCCCAATAGTAATCCTAATTAGAATTAATAATTTTATTTTAATTAATAATATAATAATTATAATAATAATATATATAGTTATAATAAATATAATATAATATATTAATAATTAATTAATAATAATCATCATTTAATAATAATAATAATACTAATATATTAATATATATATAATTAATAATAATAATATAATATAATAATAATAATAATATAAAAATAATAATAATATAATGAGAAGAAGAAGAAGAAGAAGAGAAGAAGAAGAAGAAGAAGAGAAGAAGAAAGAAGAAGAAGAAGAGAGAGAAGAAGAGAAAGAAGAAAGAAGAAGAGAAGAAGAAGAAGAAGAATTCCAACATCTTTTAATAAGGCTATGAAGAAGAGAAGACAAGAAAACTAGATCCGTTGGGGATATATGATTGGGCGACTTTGCCGACCAAGAAAAGAAGAAGAAGAAGAAGAATATTTTATTTGTTAACGATCATTGCATAAAAATAAAAATTTAATAATAAAATAAAAGAAGAAGAAGAATGTATAATAATAATAATTAATAATAATAATAATAATAATTATAATATTAATAATAATAATAATAATAATAATACATATAATGAATAATAATAATAATCATAATTTAATAATAATAATAATAATAATAATAATAATAATAATAATATATATATATATAAGTATAATAATATTAATATAATATATTATAATAATTATCATAATAATATTAATTCAATAATTAAATAATCAATACATATTAATACTAATAATTTATTATCATAATAATTATCATCACACTAATTCAATTAAATATCATAATTATCATAATACTTTATAATAAATTCAATAGTAATAACTATATAAATTAATAATAATATAAATTTTAATAATATAATAATAATAATTAAATAATAATAACTATAATTATAATAATATAATCAATAATAATATAAAATCAAAATTAATAATAAAAAATGTAATAATATACATAAATAACAATAATTAAAATAATTAAAAGAATATAATAAATAATATAATTAATAATAATAATAAATAAATAATAAATAATATATAATAAAATAATAATTATATAATAAATTATTATCAAATAATTAATACATATAACTATAAATAATCAATATATAAATAATAATAAATTAATATATAAAATATATAAATATAATAATATAATTAAATATATCAATTCAATATTAAATTACTATAATAATATATAAATAATTAAATCATATGAAAAACAAATTAATACATATTTGTAAATAAATTGGAGATATAAATTGAAAATAATAATAATTATAATAAAAATAATAACTATATAATAATAAATATAATATAATTATAAATATAATATAAATATATATAATATTAATATATAATAATAAATCATAATAAAAATAACAATATAATAATAACAGCAATATATAATATATAAAAGCAATAAATTATTAATAACAATACACGCTAAATATTAAATAAATAAATATAATAAATAAAATATAATAGAAATAATATAATAATAATAGTAAATAATGTATATAATTACAATAATAATAATCATAATAAATAATAAATAATAAATATATAATTAAATATAATATATTAATATAATAATAATATAATATAATAATAATAATAATATAATATAATAATAACAATATATAATAATTATATTATAATATTTAAATAAAAATAGTTATTATATACAAATTAACAATAAATAATAATAATATAATATATATAATAATATAATAATAAATAAAATAAATAATAATAATAATAATAATAATAATAAAATATAATATAATAATAATAATATTTAATAATAATAATAATTAAAAAATAATAATAATATAATATAATTAAATATTAATAATATTTATAATATTTATTAAAAAAATAATAGTAATAATAATATAATATTATAATATAATATGGAATAAGTAGTAATACATTAAATATATTTTTATAATATAATATAATTAATAATTAAATAATAATAATAATATAATATAATAAAATAATATATATAATAATAAATAATAATTGGCATTTTTTTTTTTTTAAAAAACCAATGGGATAGGGACGGAGAAATTACAGAAGAATGGTTTCGAACCAACTAATAACTTAAGGCAAAGGGAGTTAATACTGAATTTAGAAGATGAGAGAGGGTAGAGAATAAAATAGAGATAGAATGTTGGCAACATGATTATAGGAGCAAATATAATGAATATACGAATAATGAATGATTACTCGACTTTAAAGAAATAGTAATGATGAAAAGATTATAATAATAATGATATAATATAAAAATAGATAATAAATAATAGAATAGATAATAATAATAATAATATAATAAGTAGATAATAATAGGATGAATAGATAATGAAGAAGAGTGAATGAGATAAAATAATAATAATAATAATAATAATAATAATAATCATTAATATTTAATATAATAATAATAATAATAATAAAAAATAATAATTAATAATAATACAATAATAAATATAATAATAATAATAATAATAATAATAATAATAATAAATAATAATAAAATCATATAAATAATATATATAATATTAATAATAATAATTAATAATAATAATAATAATAATAATAATAATAATAATAATAATAATAATAATAATAATAATAATAATAATAATATAATAATAATATATAATAACAATAATAATAATAATAATAATAATAATAATAATAATAATATAATAATAATAATAATAATAATAATATAATAATAATAATAATAATAATAATAATAATAATAATATGATAAAAATAATAATAATAATATAATAATAATATAATAATAATAATAATAATAATAATAATAATAATAATAATAATAAATAATACTAATATAATAATAATAATAATAATAATATAATAATAATTATAGTAATAAAAATATAATATTAAATAATATAATAATATAATAATAATAATAATAATAATAATAATAATAATAATAATAATAATAATAATAATAATAAAAATATAATAATAATAATAATAATAATAATAATAATAATACTAATAATAATAATAATAATAATAATAATAATAATAATCATAATAATAATATTAAAATAATAATAATGATAAATAATAATAATAATAATAATAATACTAATAATAATAATAATAATAATAATAATAATAATAATAATAATAATAATAATAATAATAATAATAATACTACTATAATAATAATAATAATAATAAGCAATAATAATAAAATAATAAATAATAATATAATAATAATAATAAATAATAATAATATAATAATAATAATAATATAATAATAATAATAATAATAATAATAATAATAATAATAATAATAATAATAATAATAATAATAATAATAATAATAATAATAATAATAATAATAATAATATAATAATAATAATAATAAAAAATAATAATAATAATAATAATAAATAATAATAAAAAATACTAATAATAATAATAAGATATGATTATAATAATAATAAAATAGTAAAATAATGAATAATAATAATAATAATAATATAATGATAATAATAATAATAGAAGAATAATAATAATAAATATTAATAATTTTAATATAATTTAATAATAATAATAATCTTTATTATAATTATAATCTAATAATAATAATAATAATAATAATAATAATAATAAATAATAAAAATAATAATAATAATAATAATAATAATAAAAATAATAATAATAATACAAAAATGAAGCAAAGAATAATGAATAAAGGACAATCGCAGTAATGACACGAACAATAACAATAATTATTTCAGATATTCAATTTTAATCCTATTGACCAACTATTGACAACAAAATGAACAAAAGCTAGATGTAAAAAGCCCCACATAAATACAAGCGCACACAAACAAACAAACAAACAAACAGACAAACACACACACACCTACACCTATGCATACACACACACACACACACACACACACACACACCACACAACACACACACAACACGCACACACACACACACACACACACACACACACACACACACACGCGAGGACGCATAAATTAAAATTCAAACATAAATAAAAGTCGCATCTCACAACTTCGAAATTCGTTCATTTACAAAATGAATATTTTCACTGTATTGAAATTCGATTTATGTAAAAAAAAAAAATTAAATTAAAATAATAAAAAAAAATTACAATATAATTTAAAATGAAAGGATAGAAAAATCTGAAAAAAAAAGAAAATTATAAAACTGAAATAATTTTTTATGAATAAACAAAAAAAATAAAAAAATAAAAATAATGAACTTCATAAAGCTTTAATCAAAGCGATTGACATACAAACTCATTGAAACTTTTGAATGTTAATATTTGGTTTTAAAAATAAAAACTTAAAATAAAATAAAAATAATGAAATAAATACAAAACATTTATACTTTTCATCGTTCAAATACCGATTAAAGAACGGATTTATTATTATTATTATTATTATTATTATTATTATTATTATTATTATTATTATTATTATTATTTTATTTATTATGTGATTTATTGGATTGATTTTAATTATCTCCATACCGAATATGCACGATTATTTATTATGGTTTAATTTTGAGTTTATGTACCATCAATTAGTTGAGTTAAGGAGTTGTCATTTTGTAAGTAATATTATATTACCATGTATGAGGGAGATGAGTCTCTGAGTGGAATAATATTTAGAAATTTATATGTTATAAATCTGAAGATGAGATTGGTAATATTTATCGGAATAACTAATAAGATGTGAATATATTAAAAACGTAGTTATTAATACTATATTATACAGAATATATATTGATTTATATAGCTATAATGTATGGTAATAGTACTACAATGTATTGAGTAATCGAGTGAGAATTGAGGTTTTGAGGATTTGATATTGAGGGTTTGATAATACATTAAATGGATTATGATGTTATTAATCTACAGCGTGTTCATAATCATTGGATTATATTTTTGTGTTATTGTAATTTTATTTGGAGATTTGTATTAAAATAACTATATGTTTCCATGAATTAAATTGATGGTTAGAGTGATATCTAGTCTTTTTTAGATGTATACTGACAAGATTATTATGTATACTCATTGACTGTTATTTGAGTATGGTCGAGTTATATATACATGAGATGAGTGTATTTCCATTGTCCAAGCGAGTATTATATATTATTGATATGATTTAGTTGTAGTGATTATAATATGTGATTAGTTTTTTTAGAATTATTGGAAATTAGAGGATAATTGTGAATGAAAATATGAATTATGTATAGATAAAATAGCTTCAATGGTTAGCTATGTATTATCTATTTCACAAGAAAATAATTAAGCTAAGGATGAGTTATGTATGAAATTGATTGTAATATATTATTTAATGTAGATTGAGGAGTTAATATGATTATAAGATTATTGATTAATACAGGATTTGAATTATTCATATGTTATTAATTTATAAATACTATTTTGGTAGATTATTTAGTTATTTTTAAGGATACTAGTGATATAATAAAATGTCATTTGCTAAACGCTAAAGCTGATCTGTTTATTATGAATTAATAGTAATTTCGTATAATTAATCCTTTATTAATTTAAATTACATTTATAAGTATATTGATTTATATATTATCGTTTAGATTGTTTATTATTTTCATTTTTGATTATTTTATTTGATAAATATATACTAGTAATTATATTATGTCCTCATTCTCAGTATATAATTAGTATGTATTTGTAAATATAAATGTATAATATTTAAATATATTACTTATTATTTAGTTAATTCATCTTATATTTATCTATTAACTTTGATAAATACTTAATTATTATATATTTAACGAATTTGGTTAGATTCGTAAGATTATCTTTTAGTGTGACTTTTACTATCTAAATTATACTATCTGATGTAATTGTATAGATGTATTTATTATATCACAAGTCTGTTTATGTTGAGATAATATTAGATTAGTATGTATGTTATATATGTATTACTTAAATTATTAAATATATTGTGGATGTTATTTAACGTTAATTATGGTATGTAAGTGAATTGAGATATATGATTGATATGAATATTTTATGTATTTATTATTATTAAGTTAAGTAGTTGATTATTGACTTTGGATGTGGCTGGAGAGTATAACTGGGTTTTATTGATTAAAGATGGATCAAAGTCATCTAACGTTATTTTATTGGAATATGGGAGTTATATCATTTATTTGATTATTAGTAGTGAATTATAATGTAGTATTATGATTATTCACGATAATGAGAGTTATTATCTATATCATGTAATATATGAGGATTTCAACAGAATTGGAAGTATCGTCAGGATAATGGTTATTATTATTTTATTATTACAATCTCAAATAGGAACTTAGATGTCGCTTAATTTAGTAATATTATACTGTGAAAGTGTACGGACATTGAAATTAAGTAGTACAGAGCGACTGGTATATTGGAGGATGCTGGAAGAATCAGGTCTATTCTATGAGGACCGACATGCTGGAGGGTTTCGTCCCGAACATCTGACCAAGTCGTTCACGTCATTTACAGGAGTCTTGGGTGAGAATGAACGAAGAAGAATTAATATATAATAATATAATTTATAATAATATTAATTTAATATATTATAATAATTATATATTATATATTTTAATTAATATATATATAATATATATATTAATTAATATATATTAATTTATTATATATTATAATTTATTATATAAATTAATTCATATTAATATATATTATTTTATATATTATTAAATTCTATTATATTTAATATTATATATATTGAATATATTAAATAAATATACTGTAATAAAAAAAAAATATTATTTCTTATAATATGTATTTGGATTTATAATTTAGTTTAATTAATATTATCAAGATTATTTAAATATAATATTAATTTATATAATATTAATAATTAATTAATTATATAATTTAATATTATTAATTATTAAATTATAATTTATATTTAAATCTATACTTCTGAGTTATATAAGTATTTTAATTAACAATTTCAATTTATTCAAACAATAATCATCGAAAATAGCATTAAAAAAATCCTTTATATTATTACCTTATTATTATTATTACTAAATTATTATTTACTTAATATATTATTATTATTTATTAATTATTATTAAATATTATTATTATTATATTATTAGTCTAGATTGCCATTTTCTTTTTTACTTATATGAAACAAAAAAAAATATATATAATATTTTATATCTGTCTATTATTATATTTGAGACAGAAGATTTAATTGAAAGCTACCTAAGCGCTCGTCATACAAATCGAGTGTATAAAATACAAATGTTTATTGATTATTCTTCAAATATTTTTTAACATATATCGTACATTATAGCTAATCTTTGGTTCTTATTAGCAATGCATTTGATATATTTATTATTATTTTGATATAATATTATTTTATAATTATTTTAAAATCTAAATAATATATATCACTATTGTTATATCCAAGTACCATAAAAAATAGTTATCGAAACTGTTCAATTAAATTGATATGTGTAACAATTATAACTATATAGAGATCAAAAGACTTGATTTTTATCCAAAGTGTTTTGAATCAGTTCAAGTTCACATTAACCGTAAAAGTTAAAGTAAAATTGATCAAGCAAAGAATTACTTTAAAAGATTTTGATTCGAATTTTCTCTAATTTTATGGACATCAATTATCAAAAAATTTTTATCTTGTTTACTAAATTAAAAGCAAAAAAAAAACACATAAAAAATGAGAACCTAAAAAAAAACTAGTAATGAATTAAATACTAATGAACGAAATTAATTCAAAGGATTGTGTAATGAATAGTATTTATAAATGAGGTTAATTAACAATTGTTGAATTAAAATCAATTTTCTTTGCCACAAGATTATATCTGGATAAGTTTGGAAATATTATATCAATTAAATAAAATATAGTAAGAAAACCACTTAACAAATTATTCTTGACATTTGACCCCTACTTTACAGCATATTTTTTTAAATATATTTATATTATTATAATATTTATATTATATTTCAATATTATTATTATAATTTTATATATTTAAAGCTAAATATTAACTAATTTATCAATATTATAATTTAAAATTAGGATTTATAGTTGTATTATATTTATGACCTTTATACCGTTAATTTATATTAATATTAAAAATTAATATATTAATAATATATAATTAAATTAATATTTACATATCAAATTAAAAAAATTAACTAAAATATCAATATATATTAATATTAATAATAAATATATAATTATAATAATAAATAGCGGAGAGACTAGGTGGGATAATAAATTAAGATAGTTTTATCATCTTATTCATTACTGCTAATGAGTAGATCGCATACTGCTCATTCTACAGTGTAATAGTAAGTATAATAAGATGATATTCAATTGAGAGTAGATCAATCTTATTTACTGATAGTAGGATATTTTACATAACTTAAATTGCCAATAGAGTTTCGTTTCTATGTAGATAAAAGATGTCTCTTTATACTATTTACTAATAACGAAAGAAATTCTCTGTCACACTTCCTAAAAAACTGCGTACGTCTAATATTAGCAGGTATGCGAATAAATTCGAATTAGAAATAATGTACTTCCATGAGCACACATGCAATTCTTAGTTCTAATCCATTTGCAGATTCCAAAATATGCCTTCAGCAAACAGTTATTTATATAATGATAATATAACATAATTGGGTGCAAAATCCTACAAAACATCTATAACTACCAAGATTTACATTACTTTGACCACAACTTACTATAATATTAAATACATTAAAGATGCTTGCAAAGCTGCGAGTACTGCACATCGTCGATCGGTCATCATAAAGAAATAACTAAGCAAAATACAGGAGTTAACTAATCAGAGTTACACAGAAAAATATTTTAGCGGAACCCAATTCTATTTATTCTATAAATTGCAGCAATTATTACATTATAAAACCAAATATTGTCATAAATTCATTAATTAAAAAACTAAAAAAATATATCATATATAAAAAAGATCTGTATTTCTATACAGAATATAAATTAGTAGATATGATTTAATACAATATGAACATTATACTTAGTTGAGAATGATATTAATATTTAATATTGACATAGCTAAATATAAAATCAGATATAATCAAGTCTTTAACCAACAAATGGCGAAATAAAATAGCTGCCTATGTGACCAGATATGCAGCGCTGGTGTGCCTCATATAAACAACATCCTATATTTCTTATGAGACTAACTATGCGTATTGAGTAAATGTAAAATAATATTTTATGGGTACACCTTCGTCTAACTAACAACATACATTATACTTCTAAATAAGATTAAACACTGTGGGCCATTCAACAAAAGTCATATTCCATAGTCTCAGATTTCATTAGATTTGTTTCCACAAATTGACATGATGTTGGTCCACTGATTATACTTAATGTATATTTATTAATAAATAAATAGAGTATATCTACTATCTGTCTAATTGCGACTCAGATATGATTAAATAATATATATCACATATATCTTATATAGTAATATAAATAATATTATTATATTTATTATATATATATCATACAAATATCTAATAATTTATATATAATATATAAATATTAAAGCTGCTTCAGTAGGTAAGGGGATTATATGAGTGATATATTATATATATATATACTATATATACTAATATATAATCGTTACGTGTATATATATGATTATTACCAATATTTCTTACTTGGTATATATTTATATTATATTATATATATATATATATATATATATATATATATATAATTAACCCTATATGTTGCATAACAATTCAGGGTTTCTAGGGCAAGTAAATCACTATTATTATATATATATATAATATAGAGGAATTACATCCTACATTTCTATATTGCAATTTAAATTGATTACAAACAATATATATATCATACATAACTTATTCATGATAATCCTTCAGAACAATATTATGACTCTATCATGGTAAATATTATATTATATATACATCATATGAGTGATACTACATCGTATATCATACTACGAGGTATGTATATTAAATAGTAGGTTATAACTATTATTGATTTATTCGATACCTATTATCTTCTATTATCTAATAACGATTATTACATGAATAAATATATCATTTATATACTCTGAAATGACATTATAACTATTTTCATTATTACAATTTAGTTGATGTATAACAGCAGATATAGAACCTAAATACTAACTACTAAGTATATATATATATATTATAATGTATATATATATATAAGTACAGCATATTATTAAAATATATAATAATCCATATAAAAAAGTTATACTATATATATATAAGCTTATCACTGCACCATGATTTAATAGTAGTAATATTTATTATTGAGGTTAAATAAAATGATATAATATGTATATTATTTATAATGTATACTTTAACATATTATAATCTTCTTTAATTCTACTTTAAATGTAGAAGTAACAACTACCTATATTATTGGAGAAATGGTAAAAAGGAAATTACTTAAGTTTTTGCTTGTTATTCTTCTCGTTGATTAAATCCTCGAATTTTGTTAACAGAGTTCCCCACCGGTCTGTGTTAGACGATATTATTGTACAATAAGCTCTGTAGGAATTATAAGGGTTCTTTAATATAGATAGTTTAATCATCTTGTGTCTCTGGTTATTTACCATCCGGCCTCCCCTAATCGACGCAATCACTAATGCCTTGTGTGTAGTTATCAAGTCCTTCTATGAGTATACGTGTAACTCCAGTAATTTTATACATCTTTTACTCTCCCAATCTTACTCACTGTTCAAACTCTCATTTAACCTTCTAATTACAACTTTTAATCTTTAAAATTAGCAAACAAGTATAGATATGCTACGTAATATTTAAGCATACTAAGTTATATTTTTTTTATATCTTTTAAACATCTTAATCATATATATTAATAGATTTAGAGTATTAGTATACGGAACAGTTGATCATTAACTGGTCATTTATCTATTTTACTATATTTTATATATTTAAATAGAATTTATGAATATAATTAATTTATCCAATAATGTATTGAACTAAACGTAGTACATCTAGTCAGTATTTCATTATAAAATTGTATCTATCTGGATAATATATATATATATTTGATAAATGATGTTTAGTATATATATTATATTATTACTCACTATATACATTATATATATAATATATATATTACATTAATATATATATAAATAAATAAATTATTTATATATAAATATAATGGTTATTTATATATATATATTATATATATATCATAGTATATATTTTATATTTACCATATTATCACTAATAATATACATATATATCACAAATATAATATAATATCACAAATATATTATATAATATATGATGTAATATGATATGTATATATATATATAATATATATATATATATATATATATATATAACATATGTATATAAAGTAATATATATATATATACTAAATAATATATATATATAGTATATCATATATAATAAATAATATATTATACATATGGAGTACTAGAACCTGATTAGGATATATTAATTATCCTATATACTATCATATATATACTATATATATAATATTTATATTATTATATATTATAAGTATATATATAATTATATCCGATAACTATATAATTAGTAAGATATATATGAGTATATATATGATAATATATAATATTATATATATATAGATATAATAATATATATATATAAATATTATAAATTATTATTAATATATATTATTATATAATATGAATCTCACTACACCAACACTAACTATGGCAATCATAATTCCATGATTTTATCGCTCCCAAACGAAAATTCTCGTCTTTAGTTTTTAGGAATATAAATAAATAATAAAAGAAAAGCTAAAACCAAATAAGGAAAAAAGTTGCGAAAATCAATCCATCCTTAAGATCTTTTTCCTGTTTTTCTCTAACACCGAACTCCCGACAACTGGGCAGCGCCTCCTAGTTCAGTCTTGGAACTACTAGAGACCTCCTCAACTGAGGAACATGCCCGTCCAGTCCTCTGCTAATTGTTAATTCCTCGCTATCTCGGCGCGATCCGGTTCTTCTCTTCCTGTTATAGTATTACTATAGTAAATAATAAATATATAGAAAATATATGTATATATCTAGATATTATATGATTATTATATAATATATATTATATGATATATATAGGATATATATATAATATATATACCTGATATATATAGTATATATATGTATTGATCCATCATCTTTATTTTGATATAAGAATAATATGAATAATAATAATAAAACTAATAATATATATAATAACAAATAAATAATAATAATAAGGAAATAATAATAAATAAATAAATAATAATAATACATGAATAATAATAATGAATGATGAGTAGTAAGTAAATAATAATATAATAATATATGAAAAATAATATTAGAATAAAATAATATAATAAATATTAATCATAAATATAAATATAATAAATATATAATAATAATAATAATAATAACTGAATATAATAATCATAATATCAATAATAATTCTGACACATTTTTGATATTGAAAATTTGAACGATGAAAGGCTTAAATATTTTTTAACTTTATTAATGCCTTTATTTAGTTCTAGTTTTATTTTTAAAACAAATTTCCATCTCAAAACGTTTGGTATGAGTTTGGTCAATCGCTTTGATTACAGCTTATGAAGTTTTTTCTTCGCATTTTTTTCTAATTCAAATTACTCTTTCATAGGTTTATAACTCCCTATTTCATTTTCATATTGAACTTTCCTTTTATTGGTATCAATTTGCATATTTTTTTATATTCATTATTTTCTTTTCAATATTTATTGTATTTTTTAATTTTTTTTTAACATCCTCGGATTTTCAATACTCGGAAAATATCCCATTTTGTCAACGAAATGAATTTCTCGAGTTCTGTGAGAAGCGAATTTTAATTTTATGTTTCACTTTTATTTATGCGCTGTTGTAAGTTGTGTTATTGGTGTGTGGTGTGTAATTGGTGTGTATATATGTCGTGTGTGGAGTGGTATGTATGTGCCGTATATTTGTTGTGGTGTGTGTATTATATATTGAGCTTTTGCTATAATTATGTTTTATAACTTTCGAGTTGTAAGGAACTTAAAATAGAAATTTAATATAATTATTATTATTGTTTTCCATTACTAAGTGGATTGTATCTTTTATTCTTATTTTTTAACTTTATTTATGCATTTTATTTATTATTATATTATTAAAATGATTTAAATTATTATTATCTTTTATTATTATATTATTTATTATATATATTATTATTATTATTCTTATAAATATTATTATTTATATATATTATTATTGTATTATTAAATTATTATTATTTATTGGACTAAAATAATGTTGGTATTATTAATATTATTATAACAAAGTTGGTTTGAAATATAAGACTAATAACGAGAATTGTGATAATATATATTATTATTATTTCTTATTTATTATTATTACTATTATTATTATTATTATTATTATTAATTAATTATATTATTATTATGAATATTATTATTATATTGTTATCTATTATCATTATTATTATATTATTATTAATTATTATTAAAAAATTTTAGATTATTATAATTATTTATTATTAATTATTATTACAATTATAATTATAATTAATTATTGATAATTATTATTATTAACTCATTATTATTAGCATTGATTATTATTATTATTATAATTTTATTATTAATTTTATTATTATTATTATTATTATTATTATTATTAATTATTTATCTATTATTATTATTCAAGTTATATTATTAATATTATTTATTTTTCATTATTTATTATTTATTATTATTATATTATTTATTATTTTATTTATTATTATTATTATATTAATTATTTATAATTAATTATAAATTATTTATATTTTTTATTTGTTAATTATTTATTTTATTTTTCGTTATTTATTTATTATTTTTGTATTTTTTTATTTTATTATTTATTTATTTATCAGGTTTGAATTTATTATTTTATTCTATTTTATTTATTTTATTTATTATTATTTTTAATTTTATTATTATTATTATTTATAATTGAAGAATAATTATATTTATATAATAATGATAATGAGTTAATAAATTAATAGATAATAATAATAGTGAAAATAATATTATTAATAATAAAATAATAATATATAATACATAATAATAATAAAATAATAATACTAATAATAATAATAATAATAATAATATATAATAATAATAATAATAATAATAAATATAATTATAATATATAATAATAGTAATAATAAAAATAATATTAATATTATAAATCATAATAATCTTTAAGAATAATAATAAAGATAAATAAAAATAATAATAAATAAATAAATCAATAATAAGCTATAAAAAAAACACATATGGCTACACAAAAATATATTTATTACTTAACACAATACACAACGATTCCAAGATTCAGTTATTTGAAAGCTTCAATTCTAAATATTATATAATGTTTTTTAAATTGACAACGTCTAATCATTGTACCCATACTACCCTCTGATTCATCTCTTTCTTTATAACCATTTTCCGCAACAAATTCAAGAGTCCCTCAGATACAAGATACTATATAATATAATATATATATTATATATATATTAAAAAAATATTATTATATTACTAATACATATATATATAATATATATATAATAAATCAAAAATAAATAATTTTATAAATTAATGTAATAAATTATAAAAATTATATATGATGTATTTGTGTCTTTATTATGATATAATATATATTTATATTTATTATTATATATACATAATATATATCTATATATATATATATATATAATATATTAATATTACTTAAAATTAAAGGGGTTTTCGTTGTTAGTACAGAATAGTTTTCTTAAGAGCTTTTCTTATTTTTTTTTTTAAAAATTAATTTTTTAATTTC